>OZ023172.1:11970854-12238354 GCA_963678695.2 Diplodus puntazzo
AGTGAGAGCCAACCAGAACAGTAAAGTTTGCTGTCAAACAGTTGAACAACGAGCTCTGAAACTCTGTCAAACACTCCTGAAGAATACACAGGATGATAGCGTAGCCCACTAGCGAACTAAGTGATGCTGGCGAAAGGAGCCCGAGCCGAGTTGAGCGGTGGGAGGGAATTCTGAGGGCAAACAGAGCAGAGAGTTGGAATGAGTCAGTGTGAGCAGGAGGCACCGCTACATCACCACAAACCACTCCGGTGGTGCCGAGAGTTACCCACTTCCTGCCAACTTGTTTTGAGACAATTTTATTCACCCGTACAGTTAACCAGAGAGTGGTATTATTCTAGAGCAGAACATGATGATATATTTTAAGGAATACGTTGGGGATAATTCTTCCAAATTAACAAACTGGCAAAATGTACATTTCAAATGTTGTAGTGTATGAATGTATCTGTTTTGTGTTATACAGAGAGGAGTTTTTCACTTCACTTCACTTGAGACAAAATAATAGACCCTGCTGTCAATATTTTACAAGACAATTCAGCAGCACTATATCTTCCAAAGTGACCATAATAATGTTCAATAAACTGAACAATAAAGCCTTCGTGAAGGTAGGATTCATATCAGGGCTGTTGTATTTGACTGCTTTAGTTTAAGCCTGGTGTGCCAATAAACTGGCAACTGAGTGTTTATGAATCTATAACACCAGGCCGTGTGTTTTACCCCAGAAAACAAGAAAAGATATAGCTCACGCACCTGGAACTGCTTGATGTGGTCAGTGTTGAACCGACTGATTTCTTCAGACATTTATAAATCCTGATCAGGAGGAAACATTGTCAGAAATAAAAACACGCACCTACCATCTTTAAGAATAAAACACTCTGTCACTGTGATTTGGGTTTGCTTTGTATCTGCTTTGCTCTTTTTCAGACATTCACATGTAGAGAATCCGCGTCTGTGAGAAGCGTTTTTCACTCTGTGTGTTTTCTCCTCGAGGCGGAACATAAAAAATAACATATCCATAATTCCCACATAAAAGAACGGAAACAATACAAATAAAAAAAACAAACAGTGTAACAATATTGCGCGGACCGCCATTCAAAATAAGACGTCTTTATGAAGTTTGTCGTCCCCGTCTCCTCTCCCCGCGTCTACCTGCTGAATAGGCAGGCGAGTGTTGTCAGGGTATTGATGAGTTCAGCCATTTTGTTTTTTCTCCGGGCAAAACTCTCGCTTTCATGTTTCTGATCAGAAAGAAGGAAAACAGTCATGAATTAAACATGTGGGCGTAATACCTCTGCCAAATCCATACCTTAGCGCTCAGACGTGTGCGTGCGTGTGTGTGTGTGTGTGTAGTTTCCAACAATGCTTTTTGAAGTCTGCCTTTTTCATGATTCTCCTCTCCGTCTCATCTGGATACTCTTTAGGCTTCACTGTCTACTTTAATAATGTTTAGATTTTATTTATCTACAACTCGCCAGCTGCTAACGCCAACAGGTTGTGTATATGTGGGAGTTTCACGAAACAGGCTGTTTTCAGCTCAGCCTGGCTGTGGTGGGACCAAAGCCTGTGAAAACATGCCGGGATTTCAGATATTTGCATTGTTGGCCCTCAAGAACAATTAAAGAAATAAGAAATCATCAAAAGCTTCCAATTCCTCTCTGCACTTCAAACACCTTCATCCATGTTGGAGTTCATTCTTGACCTCGGACACAACAGGTGACGAACCAACCTCACCACAAAGTCCGTTCAGCAGCTGTTCTGGAGCTTTTAATCGGATCACGTAGTCTTCCTCAGCAGCGGCAGGGTTCGCATGTTTAAAACATCAAGCCATTCCAGATATGGTAAGCATTTTGTCATTAGTTTTTTTCCGCTAATGGGATTAAGTCCATTTAAAAATGTCAGCATACACACCTGTGAGCTCCTGATGTTACTGTTTAACAACTGGCAGCGTTTGATGCTAAAGAGGTGGGCTTATGTTTAAAGAAGAAAACATGTATATCGAAAAATGTCTGTAGAATTGGTGATGAAACTTTTTTTTTTAAGAAGCCCATTTCCTTTAAATATTTTTGTAATGTTTTACAATAATGTCATGTCTTTTCTTGACTGATATTGGTAGATGCAGTTGTTTTTCTCCCAATTCATATTTTTTTTAGATAATTCTATACCCTATACAATTAGGGTATAGTTAAAGTTAGACAATTAGATATACTTACTTACTTGGACCAGTTTGCAATAGATTGTGGTATTGTTTTACAGTCTTCAAATTCAGTCTTCTGCAGGAGAATTGGATGTGCTACATACACCACCTCCACCCTGACCTCCACCCCCACTCTCAGCTCCACTACATATAGTAGAAGGCACTACTTCTTACAGTGACAGTGAAGATTCGCTCTGGATTCAATTGATTCCCTAAAGAATATTCAGAACAGAAGTGCTCCACACACACTTATGGATCTTCATCATTTCTAAAACAGACAGTATATTCAATACGTCTCCATAGCCGAGTGGCATATTGCACACACTGCTATTCTTTGACGCGTCCGATACATCAATCCCTCCTCTTTATTTTCCCCTCCACTAATGAGGATGATCATCTGTCACTTCCACACACACGTTCTGCCTCCTCCAAGGCCACCTCTCTCGCTGTTTATGCTAAGTGTGTGTTCTATGTGTGTGAGAGGTTACACTGTTATTGCAGGTCATTGAAAACCTGCAGATAAACATACCTCACCCCGCTGCTCACCCTTCACGTTTTTATTAGTCTGGAGTTTGAATGGCGATGTTTATCGTCCCATGACGATTCAACATCTTCTGGAAAAATATCAACAGAAAGTTTGAATGTTTTTGGGCCTCAGCTGCTAAAAACTGCAGAGTGCCAGTCAAAAACGAGATCATTCGGTGATGACAGAAAGACGAAGGAAAAAAAAGTCTCTGTAATGTTGGAAAAAATGTCATCAGCCTTTCAAAGCGCACGCCTAACTTCATTTCTGTGTATGCGTTGTGTCCGTACTCCTGCGTTGTGTCCATGTGTTTCTGTGTGCTTGAGTGCTATGCTGTGTTGCATCTCCCCGTGGTGGAGATGGAAGGCGACATGGCGGGCTGCTCTCTGTCAGAGGAAGGCGAGTGTTAATATTTAACCGAGGGAGGCTCGATTTAGAGCCCGCCGTCTCTCCTCCTCCCTTGTGGACAGCACAACGCCGATGCCGACCGGCGCCGTTATGGAGGAAAGCTGTAGGAGGCAGCCGCACGTCACTAAGTCTCCCTGACAGAATCAGTTTGCAGATGAGCTTTAAAACGCGTTGCGCTGTTTTCCATGCCTGCATGTTTGTGTGTGTGAGTGTGTGTGTGTGTGCCCCTGAAAATCTCTAATTTAAGAGTTTCTCCTTGGAGAGACTCGGATGGCATCCCAGCATGCTTTGCACTTGAACTCACAGGCCCATTGCAGGGCATTCAGGTACGGCAGTGCTCCCCAAAAGTGCAACGGATCCCCAGACTGAAACATTATCCCCTCGGCGGTTCTTTTAGCCTGAGTTAACCTGAAGCTTCACAGGTTCTTCCGCGTTCCGGCGGCATCTCGAAGTCTTCTTTGACATCTGTGTTATGTGCGTTGACTTGAGGAGGAAGGACTTCCACAGGACTCTGATGGAAAAACAATTAAATAAAGTATTTTTATTCCACAGTTTTGTTGTATGCTCTCACAGGAGCACTCAAAGTAAGTTATCCGCATCAGTAACTGCACCATGGTAAGAAAACCTTGTTATTCAGTAGTAACTTAACCCTCAGCTGAGCTTATGCATCTCAATGAGCACAAGAGACCTATTTCTCTTGAAGCAACAGTAACTTACATCACTATTCTGCGGTGTTACCTTTTAAAGATCATCATACTTGAGTCAGCAGGATTCAACTCAAGTGATTATGATGATAATTTGACAAAAAATTATGAAAGCACTCCTTCACGTAAAATCACTTATTGACATACACTTTTAAACAAAGCAAAGACTGCACTTTTCCGCTTTGAATCAACCCTTGTGGAGAATTCACATTTCTGCATGTATGATCTAAACAGCATCCAGATCTGTGGCTGTCCCCTGCAGGTGTGTCCTGATTCCTCAACCTCCCAGCCACTCGTGTGTGTGCCAACCAAGACACTCAGCAAAAGTTGACACTAAACACGGTTTAGACTTTGTCTCCCCGTTAATCACATTTCCGAGCTCAGTCGGCAGGCTGAGATGCTGTTATTGTATGTTTCTGCATACCACAGATGTTTTACATTTGTATGTACAGCAGCGGACAACTTTATCCAACCAGCTGATGAATGCATATCAGGACAAAGTCAGGATATTTTTCGTGATGACAAAAGCGAGTATGTTTCAAGGAGACTTCTGAACTTAATTGACAAACGCAGGTACAGCCGCATACCCAATCTGATGTAAACAATAATTACACTTAAAAACCAAACAACCATACATAGCATAGTCATGCCGCTGTGCAGGATCTTATCATGTCTTTTCATTCCTTAATCTAATGCCTAATACTGCATACGACTCATCCACTTTTATAAGCATGCAAGACAAGTATTACCCACAAAAATTGGAATTCATGCCCACAATTTGATGTATTAGAATATTTTAGAAAAAAATCCCACCAAGTAATTATATCAGAATGTTTAGGACAGAAATTGTAAGACTTTTTATGAACTGGCCACAGGCTGAATATCTTGTGTTGTAGCAATCACTGAATAGGGAAACACACACACACACACACACACAAACACACACACACACACACACACACACACACACACACACACACACACACACACACACACTGAGCAACTACTACTAAGGTATCCACATCATTGCAGCTGGAAGGGAAATCTCTCAAAAAGCTCTGAGGAATCAATAACAAGTATAAGTATATAGTCGAAGTGAACATGTTCATGATAAACAATGTTTCTGATTCATATTCGATTCAGAGGAAAATCAAATCTGCGTTTTGGAGAGATTTTCGGCGGACCAGTTGTACAGTACTGTATTGAACATATTTTCATGTAGATGCATTAATACAATAACATTCAGTATAATATATTTTCATTAAGATAAGATAAGATAAGATAAGATAAGATAAGATAAGATGTTCCTATATTGGTCTCCCTTGGGAGAAATTCATAGGTAACACAGCAGTACAGAGGGGAAAATAAGCAGCAAAGAATAAATCAACAACTGAATTAAAATATAATAAAAACTATTAGAATAAAAATAAGCAAACAATATGAAGTAACTGTCCTTGTGTGTTTGTGGTGTGTGCAATATATACAAAATGTGAAAACAGATGTGACTGTGCAAATATGCAATGTGCAGGGATCTGAGATATTGAATTAAATAACAACAATGTGTAAAAAAAAAAGTGCGGGATTCCTGAGATAATAAATAACAGCAGAACAAAAAAAAACAATCAGTGATCAATAATCAGTCTTAAAGTGACAGTGAAGTGTACAGTTGAGTCCTTAATCAGTGGAGAAAGGAGGTGTTGGGAGCTGTGGTGTTGGTGTTGTGTCGTCTGACACCAGCAGCTTGATGTTGTTAAAAGGGCAGCGACTCGTATCATATACAGAACTTATAGAACATTAAGTCAAAGTTATATAGAAACGCGCAGGAACCTTTAAAAGGTGAGTCCTAGAAGTCATGGATCAATCGTTCTGGAGGAATGCCTGCAGACTGCGGAATGCCGGGAAGCTGAGGGAGGGTCGGAAGTGGCCTCTCGTGACCTTTAACCTCCAGAGTGAGACCTTTGTCAACTGCCAGACAATAGCTTCACCTCAGCACGAGGAGCTCTGTCTGCTGAGGGACAACCAACCGCTGCCTCCCTCCCTCTCTCCCCCTGCCTCCCTCCTCTCTCCCCCTGCCTCCCTCTCTCTCTCTCCCCCTGCCTCCCTCCTCACTCCCCCTGCCTCCCTCCCTCTCTCCCCCTGCCTCCCTCTCTCTCTCTCCCCCTGCCTCCCCCTTTTGCTCAGAGCACTTGTAGGCTGTAGGATGTGAGGGTGGAGTGTGTGCTGTTTATTACATCTTAAAATGCCCTTGATCAGATTTCATCACTCTTTACCTGCCCAGCTGACTGTACAGTAATAGCTTATACCATGTATAGTACTAAAATACATAATCTACAATAAACTGCATTCAGCAACATGGTCCATCAGTCCTGTTCCTGTTGCAAAAAAGTTACTATCCATGAAAGTTAAAGCTTCCTGCAGATGTGTTTGTTACCTTTACCTTTTACTTTACGTAACTTAACTTTTTACTTTACTTTTTGCTTAAGCAACAATAACAGATATGTCAGGAGAGGTCACGACTACTTTTAGAATTGCTCTTAAGAAAATTTCTTGTAATCGTCCCCCCAGATTTTTGCCCCCGTTTAACAGATGGAAGAGAATCGTTCCCTCTCAACCAATTGAAGGATTACAGGGAGAAACAGATGAAACTGATGAAAATAGAAAACAGAGGAGCTACTCGTCATGATAAATAATGAAAAATTACGAGGTGTCCTGGTGGTTTTGAGATACGGACCATGAAATCACGGTACAGGATTTTGCGATACACCAGTAGTCATGATAGCAGACTTAGCTACCAGCGCAGTGAGGCTACTGTTGGAGGAGGCTTCCGATATGTTACAGAATAATAAATCCAGTGAAACGTTAAAATATCCCAATGTCCCTAATTAATTTTGTGTAATGTTGATATCACTAAAATGTCACTCTCCTGAATTCTTTCAGCCATGATGATCACGAGTCCCGCCCCTGGCATTTGTTTTGTTTCCTTTCTCTCCTGTCACATTTATATGTTCACTATCTAAAATAGAGGCAAGAATATTATAAAGGAGGAAGAAGAAATAAAAGACCTTCCAATCTCAACAAAACGATGACCAGAAAGAAGAAGGCCGTCAAGCCACCGACCACAGTTTGAATTAGTGTTTCAACATTCATATGTGCGATACTTCTGCATATTTTAAAGGAGACCTCGAGACATTTTCCAGACATGTTAGTGGCAACAAAACCAACTGATTCATGCCAAAACATGATCTTTTCTTTGTGCCTAAACCTCTACAGGGTGTTAAGCACAACATTGTCATAGCATAAACACTGAAAACTGAACTGAAAGAAATTTCCAACATAATAACATCATCATCATACCCCTGTTTTGCAGAAATGTGCGTTCCCAAATTGTATTCTGGCGACTGAGTTGAAACTGTACCTCCAGATAGCATCTGAAGAAGCCTTACAGGAAAACCAGAATCCCTGATACACTAATCGCGCCAAAAGCAGGCTAATCTTTAAACCTCCATGCATCGAATGTCTCCAATATGAATGTAACTTCCCTGTCCACTGATATTCATCTTGTGATACTTTTAATTTCTGAGTCTAGTGATTACTGAGGCAGTAACAAATTAAGAATAAACCCTGCTGAACTTCTGTAATACTCAAGGCTAGCTCCGGCAAATTTAATTAGCGGATACAAATAAAGCATTTCAAATGTGTGCGTGCACGACAGCGTGTGTGTGCGCGATCTGATGGGATCAATAGTGGTCTGGGAGGCCCAGTTGGCAGCTACTGAGAGCAGGAAACAGGTGCAGACATGGCTGCTTGATGTTCAAGGCGACTGAAATGAGATGAAACCACTTGACCCCCAGAAGAACCAATTAATTAGACAAAATCTCCTGCAACAGTGGAACTCCGAACAGCTCGACTGTGGCAGATCAGCGAGGAATGCCTGGATCCAGCAGAGCCCCCGCCCCCTCCCTCACAAAATGTTTCCACATATCTGTTTGAATAAAGAGAGCGATGATGAAGTTAAATGAGAAAAAACCCAAAGAGTTGAAACGTTTGCCGCGGCGCGTTATAATGCAGATAATGTCATGGGCGAAAGGAGAGGGAGAGGAGAGGGAGAGGTAGAGAGACATAGAGAGAGTGTTCGAGAGAGAGAGATTGGCAGCTACTGGGAGGATTTTCAACAGGGCTCTTCCTGAGAGTATTGTGGAGCAGCAGCTGAGATGTTAGGCATGCTAATGCTACCGCTAATTATGCAACTGTGTGAAACTGGCCCAGCACCACAAACACACAAACACACAATCACGCACAGCAGCACCTCAGAGACAAACACACAAGCCAGAGCCAATACAGAAGAATTCCATTTCTACATCAGCGCCATTGAAATCTCACCTTTATTATTCACTTGTCAAATCTTTAATCCTGCTATATATGTTCATTCTGTCAGTCCAGTTAAATGTTTCCATTAATCTGGAGAACAAATAAGCACAATATGGCCTTCTGTATGTGAACTTCCATTATCTGAGAATTAAAAGTAATATTTCCTCTCTTTCTTTGAGTCCTTGGTTCATGTCATACAACAAAATCATATTTAAGGCAGTTATGAGTTCAAAATATTGCAGTCCACCACAGTGGGTCACCAGGATGAGTGGAGGACACGTCCATGAATATGACGAGTTCAACATTTGTTATTCCTGCGGTTGGCCGATATCGAACCATCTTCTCATAGTCAAAACAGAGGAGGGCATCACAACTTGTTAGCCGTGTTGCACCATTTCTAAAACTCTGCCTAGCCAGCGTGTGAACTGAAGAAAAACAGACAGTTATGAGATGGGAGTTGATGGTACAAATACCTCTCTGGCATAAACTACTGAGTTAGGGACCTACAAGAGACTGAACAAGCCAACTAGCTTGGACAGCTTTTCCAAATTTCTACATCCATTCCAGAGCTGCCCAAAAGTCAGGCTCGCAGGCAGAAGGTGGCCTGTCTTAAGGTTAAATTCTGCCGGCCAGATGCTTTAAAAAAAGTCATAATATCTATGCTATTCTGTTATGGGGAAGTAAAAAAATATGCTCTTTAGACATTCAGGATCAATAATTGTTAATTATTTTTCATAATGGGAGCACAGTTTGTACAAGAGGTCAGTCCATACAGGAAAGTTAGGATCCTTGTTGCTCTACTCTCAAGTTTTGGTACATAACAAGTCTGGATGAGCCCAAAATAGTTTTCACTTATATCTATATATTCATATATACAACACTATTGTCCTTTGTACTATTGACATTTTTCAAATTCATGGAATTATTTGCCTTTTTGCCTCAAAGTTCCAGTGCATAGTTTTTAAGTGTCATCTAACTGTGAGGCTGTATAATGGTGTTTTTACACCGGCACTTTTTGCAGCGCCGTGTCAAATCACGCCGCGCTGATTTGCTTTCCAACACCAGTTTTGCTGCGCTGAATTGAGCTGAGCCGCGTGTTGCAAATGGATACTCAACTCATGACCATACGGGAAACCTGACAGAAAGACGTTCGTGAAAGTCTGTGTGATCAGCTCTCAGTAGCTTCTAACTGAATCCCTTCAGCTTCTCTCGTCCTGTTTGTTCTTCAAAAAGCTTGCTGAGTTTCACTGTTAGTGGTGATTCTTCAGTGGTATAGTGGGGATCAGGACGAGCACATCAGTGGTTTTAGACGCACCTTCAAGCAGGTAGACTAGTTGAGGTGGAAATGCTGATCCCTGCCGAGTCGAGTCAAACCCAGTAGAGCCAGGCTGAAAGATGTAATGGAAAAACGGTACGACAACACTCCTGGTCTTGCCCTCCTCTACAGTGGCTGCTAAATATTCTAAACAAATGTGAAAAGGCCCTCAGTAGAGCCAGTGTATGTGTTGTCCATTCAGGGCTACTGTAGAAAAATGGCGGTGCAACATGGTGGACTCAATGGGAGAGGAGCTGCTCCCTCTGCAGATATAAAGGGATCATTCTCAGGTCACAAAAACATGATTCTTAGTTTCATTTCAATCAATCATCAATGAAAACAGGATACTGTATTCAATTTCTGCCTTTAGAGCCCTCTATATCCTACACACTGGACCTTTAACACTTGAATACACTGTCTAATTATCTATTCTTGAATAAATCCCTGATTTTAAGTATTTATTCTATTTGGATACAGATCTAGATCAAGATTCACATTTTCCATGCATTATTGTTGTTGTTGCGTTTGTTGTTGTTCATAATATGAAGAGAACTAAAACACTATAAAGATGCAGTGTCATATTTTCCCTTCTGACCAGAGTTTAAATTCAGGTTGAATTACTTCCTATTTTGAGTGGTTCTGACGGAGACAAAGGTTAAACAAAGCAGTGTTACATAACTTTAAATGTGAGCAAACATCCTCGCCCTTCAAATATTCCAACCCTTGAGTGTGTCAATCAGCAGTCGGTGCATCCAGCGGGGTGGAGGAGGGTCTTTGAGGTGTATAGGTATCAGGTGGCCTTCTCTTCTGAAGCACCAGGCTAAAATTTTGAACGCTGCCCTAATTGAGTGCCCCTCCCTTGGCCGGCGTGGTCCTGGTGTCCCCCCTCTCGGGGCCCGGGGGGCCGGTGTGGCCGTCTGGGGGGGCCTGACCCCAAAACCCTGCCTGAGGCACTGACTGCCACCAGCCTGAACCCTCCCTAACCCCCAACTAGCTCACTCCCCTCTCCGGCTTTCTTTCTCTGATGCTCTGCTCCTCTCTGTCCAATTGGCTCTGAGCTACAGACTTCTTTTGTCTGTCCTCATTAGAATACTGATCCTGCACACACACACACACACGCACGCACGCACGCACGCACGCACGCACGCACACGACCGTACACACATTCTTTTTTTCACTAATTGCAGTATCATTAGTCCATCTATTGCTCGACAGATGGTAAACAAAGGAATTTGAAAATTAAACTGAGGAAACGGGGATAATTTCACAATTTCACAAGTTCTGCTTCAAAAGATATTATCCCTAATGAAAAAAAAAGTTATTTGTTGGGTTTTAAAGGTTTGATTTAAATATCCCCAATCACAAATCACACATTTACCATCTGGTGCATTTAGATAATCTTAAGTACACTGATTGTTGTTTACAACATAAGTAACTGTCTGAGTAAAAACCTAAACCGAAATAAAGTTAAAGGTCGTTTTTGTTTTTGTTGTTGTGTTGTTTGTGTTGCTCTAATATCTCTGACTGCAGCAGTCTGGTCGGTGTTTCCTGGAGCAGAAGCAGAGGCATTTCATCTGATTAACAAAGGTGTTCAGCGGGAGCACTAATGGCAACCATAACAAAACAGACACTGAAAATATTGCCAGCGTACCGCCTCTTCCAAGGAGAGACAAATTAAAATGGAATCATTTTTTGGACGCTCCTTTTTGTTGGCCGGTGTTTTTCGTGGCATCCCTTTATTTCAGTGATCACAGATTCTGCGTCTGAAGGCTCTTTTTGTTCTCTCCCTTCACCTCTGTGTTGTGTCGACGTGTCGTGGGGAATCCTGGCGCCGGTGAAAACTGAGAGAATAACTAACGTAGACGCTCATGTTTGAGAGGGAGGCTCAGCTCCTGTCTCTCACGTCGGCTTCTGTGTTCATTCAACAGACAGAGCTGTATACATGGAGCTTATCGCGCGGGTGTAGAGTAAAGGCCCAATGACTCAGTGACACTGGGAAAAAAATCAGTATTGTTTTCTGATGAATGTTTCTGTCTGGTCATATGAAAATGTAGATTTTAGTGGATTTTTTAGGAAAATTTGTTGAATTATTTGAAAACATGTAGTAGTACTACTGCAAAAATCTAAAATTCAAGACATTTACAAAGGTAATGAGCAGAAATGATCTGTAATTTGGTGCTGTTTCAGAAGTAAAAACTTCAGATTCAGATATTTTGGCCTTTATACACATATTTTTTGCCCCAATCCCTGATATGGAGCAAAAAAAAGAGAAAAAAAAAGTTTTTCCACTTTTAGCCACGTTACACTCCCATGCCTCCACATTTTAGAGGCATACATTGTACTTTTTACTCCACTACATTATTATGAATAAAATTGTACATTTACTCAAATACTGCACTTAAGTACGATGGCGAGACACGTGTACTTTACTCGCGTATGCCCATTTTCTTCTACTTTATTCTTCCACTCCATTTCGTAGGCAAATATTGTACTATATATTCCACTACATTTAATTGATAATTCAAGTTACTAGTTACTTTGCAGACAACGTGTTGAGTACTTTTGAATTCTTTTATTTCATTGGCAATCATATTAAAATGAACTCTGCTGATTCCAAAAATCTAAAAAATGCTTAATCCAGTGATCAAACAGGCCCAAACTAGGTCGACCCATAATATACAGTTCATTTATACATCCATGTGTATTTGCCTTTACTTGTACTTCTGATTCTTGAGTAAACTTAACATAGGATACTTTTTGGCTTTTGTGTACTGTAACAGCACTGAACATTAAAAATGATATGATTTGATATGATATGATATAATTTGTGAAATTTCATGAAAAAAATATTTTATTTATTCAGAATTGCAGAAATGTCAATTTTGTCTTTATATTTCTTGTCTTAAGTTCATGCCTTGACAAAGAAATCTTCAAATATCAAATATATGAAGTACACAGCTCAGGCTTTATGAGTTATGACAGGTGCTTTTCGTTCAAGAAGATATTTCAAACACATGTAAAGATATATGCGCTTCACCAACAGGGAGAAACATGATGCGCAATGATGCAATCAGAGCTGCTCATCGCCCTCCTGTCAAATGTGTGATTGCAGAAGTCATTCTAACAGACATCCTCGTCTCTTTCAGACACAAACAGATAACTCTGTGCAAACGAGCCGGTCCCTTCAAACCCTCTCTCCTCCATCCACTGGCAGCTGTCCATCACTTTGATTGGCGGCTCAGAGGAGGGCTCTGACGGGCAGATGAGAGCAAGAAGCCGATCTCTGCCTCAGAGGCAACAGCGGCAGTCCTGTGTTCTCCTGCCCACCTCCCGCCACCTCCTCCTGCTCTCCTGCTCGCCTCCTGCAGGCCCTCCCCCCTCCTCTGCCTGCAGCCAATAAAACGTGGACATCGCCTCATGGAGGAAATGCATTGTTTACAGGGACCGGAGTGCTCTCTCTGTTTGTCTATTCGTCTGTCTGTCCGTCCGTCTGTCTGTCTGTGTGGCTGTTGTTAAAAGATCAAGTGCAACATACAGAAACTTGTCACTGAGAGCAACAGCCGCATTTAGAAGCATCGCTCCGACATCTGTAGAGCTCTGAGAAACTTCACTAAACTCTCGCTTCACGCTGCTGCTGAGCCTTCTTCTCCAGGCCCCTCTTTAAACTCTTCTTTCTCACCTGCGTCATGATCTCCATCTCCAAACCCAGGACCACATTCATCCTCCTTTAATGGACCCTTACCTCGCTCTCCGGGCCCACCAACAGCCTCTTTTTCATGGACCAGTGCCTCTACCCTACAGTCCACCGCACCTCGCTCCCCAGGCTCACCTTGTTCTCCAGGCCCACCTCGTTCTCCAGGCCCGCCTCGCTCTCCGAGCCCACCTCGTTCTCCAGGCTCCCTGTGGCCACTTGACTTTCTGTAGGCCCAGTCTTTCACTCCACAGGCCCTCGCTAGTCTCCAGGCTCCCCATGCCCAAAGCTACAGCCGCTTTGATGTTGCCCTCTTGGCAGACAACATAGGGGCTGGTGGATGGATTGGTGTGTGTGCGTGAGTGTGTATGTGTGTGTGTGTGTGTGTGTGTGTGTGTGTGTGTGTGTGTGTGTGTGTGTGTGTGTGTGGAGCAAACACACTTGTGCACACATGCACAAACACTAAAAAGAAACACGTGCACAGCAGCTATAAGACGAAGGAGCCTCATTGGTGTGTGTGTGTGTGTGTGTGTGTGTGCGTGTGTGTGTGCGAGAGCCATACTGGAATACACTCTTTTCTTGTTCACACACACAAACACAGAAAAAAGGCAAACATGAAAAGGACTGGGTGATGAGCGGCTGACAGCAGCTCGACTGGCGCGGCTAGCTCTGGCCACAGTGGGCGGGGCTTCTTGTGAAGATAGACACGTGTCACCGCCAATAAGACGCCGGCTCATCAGCTGTCAGACACACACAAGCCAGGCTCTGGGAAGAAAATGAAAAGCTTTTGACTAAAATGAATTGTAATCAAAAGGTTTTCACTATTATTTACTTTTCAAACGGAAAGCCATGACACAAACTAAATTATTTGGAGACTGCAGCAGACTAAGTGAAAAAAAGGAAAATATTTGAACATATTTAAGTAAAATAAAGTATTCAAAATAACCAAGAATGGAAAAAAGTTTGGACAACACAGGTCTAATAAATTCTTAAATGTTAGGTCAAAGGTTTGCATACGGACCCGCAAGGAGTCACTGAGGTAGAAATGTAATTTTCAGAGATACAACACAAGATAAGACTTAATTTAACCTGAGGGAATATTTTGTGCAGCATTTACAGTACAAGGTGGGGGACAGCGTCTGTCAGTGAACATCAGCCTTTCTGCATTAAGGAAAGGCAGCAACAATCCTAAAAACTGGCATCCACATGATTCTAACCAGGGCCGTAGCCAGGGTTTTAGAAATACTAAGGTCGCGCCCCACCATCACCCCACCTGTCCATCGAGGAGATATTGAAGACTATAATATAAATCAGTTCTCTGCATTTTGACAGGACCAATAATCGCTGAGGAAAAAATGTCAGTGCCAGCAGATTGATGAAAACTGGACTCAAATTCTGACAGAAGAAGAAGAAGGTACGTTACAAATATGGCCAGTTTTGACTTCTAATCTTTAATCTCTAATCTTCTAATCTAGTCTTTAAATTTATTTAAACTTATTTCTATGCTTTAAAATAATTTATCAACACGGGTGACAATAACTTTCATAAAAGGTGAATATATATAAGATTTAGTTGAACAGTTTTACTGTGAAGAAACAGTGAAACGGTTCACAAAACATTTATTAATTGTAAAAATAAAAAAGGTCAAACCATCAGCTGCAACTTTCTAATGGCCGTCCAAATAATCTTCACAAATGAGCCGCACAGTATTTATTTATTCTATTTACCATTCACAAAGTATAATAAACATCAGTTGCAACTTTCCAATAAACAACTACTAAGAAATAGTTCATTTCATTGCTTGTTAACAATGGATGGGTGCTTATGTTAAAGATATGATAGATTCTATAAAGTATTACCAAATATATTATGTATATATGTATTAAGATATAAAGGACATGACCTCAGTGTTCTCAGTGGTCGCCCTGATACTTACTGATTAATATACTTCATAGTTCACTTTTTATTCTGGACACAGAATAAAAAGAAGAGAATATGATATCGTATTTCTACTGAGTGAATTGGCACATCGACACCGTGAACACTGAACTTCACAGCGCTGCGCCACGTCTCACGAGTTACGCTCTGCTGTCACACTAATTCCTGTCCCGCCTAAAAAAAACGGCAGGCAGGATCTGTAATATTAACTCTCAGGCGAGGAGACCTGAAAAACAACTATAATGTAACACATAAATACACACATGGAAAACTAGTTTAAGTGCTATAATGATGATGAAATATTGTTTGGCAGTTAGCTTAATTCTGCAATTCAAAACTAATGCTGTGTATTCCTAAAAAAATATATATGATCAAACACAGTACACTGTACAGCTTATATCAACACAAATCATACTGAACTTAAGTAATGAATATAACCTAAAGGAAATATAATGTGTACAGTAACTAAGGTTAAGAATACAATGATGTTGACAGATCTGAACCGTGCTGTTACACACCGGGCTGATCAAAATTCAAACATGCCACACAAAACTCACAACTCTGCTTAATCCACCCTGTTCAATGTTTTTAGTTATTGTGGATTCGTCATCGAGCAGTACTTTGACCTGTATCGACATAGATTACAAATAAACCTGTATTTGTTACTCAAAGCACTACACATCAGGACTTAACAATAAAAATCAACAAAATAAATAGCCGGTTCATTAAATGTTAAAAGGAAATGTTCCAGAACAAAACAATTCAATAAATAAGCTTCTCTAGCATCTGAGCAGATGTTGCAGCACTATATTAAAAGCTATAGCTCTTGTGGTGTGGAAACTTGAATGTATGTGAACATCCGTACAAAATGTGATATTTCCAAAATATTAATTAGAAAAATACAGCCTGTTATTTTACCCCGTCAATGTACACGCACTGCACGGATAACAAAGGAACATTTTTAACGCGTGATCACTACCAGAAAAGTATACGGGGAAGAGAAAATCTGTGAACTGTGAAAATGTAACATGGACATTTTAGGCTGAGCCCCTCTTCAGCTCCATGTTAGACTCAAGAGCACACACAGGTGGCAGCAATAAATACATGCATGCTTGTTTTGCTTCTTTTTTTTCAACAAGGTGCCATAAACAAGTCTAGCATCAATTAAAGATAGAGGAGAAATTTTTACAGTGGAAGCGCCAGCGCAAATCACAATGAATGAAAAAACAACAACATATATATAGTCTCACTCCAGACCACGGGTGAGCCAACTTGTTCTCTTGGACGGCCAAAACTGAAACCTAATAGTGGCCCCGGGCCAAAGGAGGCACCGACTGTATTGTATTGTTAAGAGTTTTGACTTCCTGCACAAAGTGCTGTGCTCATATCACCAAAAATAATTTTAAAATTAGGCATCCTACATATATAAAGAGAATTTCATCCAACTTTAAAACAACATAAACAGTATTATAATCTTTTGAATACTAATACTAATAATTTAAGTCATCAAACCTCAGCAAACTTGCCCCAAATAAGCTTAAGGGGGGGGGGCGACGTTTGCAAATGCTGTTTGCTTGTTATCAATGTTTCCATTTATTTATTTATTTATTTCTAAACAGTTTTACTTCTTACTTTTGAATCCCTAATTATGAAACGCAGAACTACCTTCACCCGTAACCTCTGACCACACAGCACCAATCTAGCAGAGATAGAAGAAGAAGTAGAAGAAGAAGAAGAAGAAGAAGAAGAAGACGACCCAAGAATGCATCGGGGCAGAACATGAATGCTGATGAGTTTTATAGACGCAGGGGGAAGAAATTAAGGCGGAAAAAGCTGTGACGAGAAGAAACTCGTATCTTTACAGTGATGATAGTGAGAGCGCAAGAGAAACATGAATCCGTGACCTGGACTGAGGACAAACTTGTCAGTCTAGTCGAAGTTTATTGGTGGTTTCAGTGAATTTCATTAGCGAATATTCCTGGAACACAGGCTGAGGTCGGAGGGTCATTTTATTACTCACACTTAATTGGACTGATGGTCCGCAACCCGCCAAAGAACCTGTTAAAAAACTTTGCAGAGTCGTCCTCCAGTGGTCGGGTCTCCCTCAGCTAATCTTCTGTACTTCAATAAGAAAATCTGCATTGCAAATGGAGTCTGATGGACTGACCGCTACGGCGGCGGGGTTGCGGGGCCTCGTTTGAGCACTCTGGAGGCGATCGCAGGTCTTGGGCTCGTCGGCCTTTGACATTCACTGGTGCCGCCTGATGCGCCCTCTATATGAATTAAAGCCAATGTCAGAACAATTATGTGTCAGTATTCCTCTGGTGTCTTGTGAGAGACACATCAGCTCTTGAAAGGAACATTTTGCTCCAGTTATTGCTCTTCAAGGGGATTACGCTTTTTATAGAACTATAGGAGTTCACTTACTTCTCCCTCAAGGGGTACTACTTAAATGTCATTTTTGTCAAGCAGATTATGACAAACTTTAGACTTTTTTTCTTTTTTATTAAATATCGCATGTCACAGCTCGTCAGCCTTGATGTTGAGAGCAACTTTAGAAGCGCCGCAATGATCAAATGGCGTTTTGATTCGAAATGAGACAACAATGAGACGCCGTCAGAGGAGGATTCACATGCTTTAGCTTGCGGTTGTTGCTGGATGTACGGCCTATGGCTGGCAGGCTGCTGCTAGCACTCTGCCAGGCAGATGAGAGCCGGGTTAATGTTGGGATTTGTTCCCTAAAGCTCCGACACAGAGGAAATACTGATCAGCTCCGCCGTCAGCCTCGAGACCTGCTAATCGCTAATCAGCACTTACACAGCCTCTGTCTGACTCTCACACACACACACACACACAATCAGTCACGTACACACACACACAGGTTGAGTAGTGACACAATCCTGGCATTTTCTCCCCTTCATGTTTGTCGTGAACTTTTTTTTTTAATTTTTCACTTTTTTTCCGTTCTGAGCTTTTGTACCCTGAATATTTTAATTTAAATCCGGCAGCTGAAACACGCGGCTTCAGTTACCGCACCGCAAACTTCGCCTGTCGTCTCAGATGAACCTCTTTCAGCCATTCTTGAATAAACTAACCGGAGGCGGGAGCATCCCGAACTTGAAACAAATTATCTTAAAGACGTCTTTGTGCTGGAGCCTGTTAACAAACCACATCAAGTACTCTGCGAATATACAGTGAAAAGTTTGAACTCGCATTAAGATTCAGTTGATCTATGGTCTGCGTGAACCAAAGTTAACTGGGGGTTCTTACAATTAACACTAAACACTGTCGAACGTGTATCAGGTCACCACTTACACCATCTTTCAATTAGCAAGATGAGAAGAAACACATACTTTCCTTAAAGCACATAGAGACACAACAGTCCCGGGCTTCTCTCAGCTCAGACTACAAACTGCTGTAAAAACTCTTCACAGAGCAGCACCGCCTCACTTGGCAGAACTCCTCAGACCTGTCATGCCCCGACTTCAATCACAGGGTGCACGCTCTCTCCTCATGACAAAGATTAACAGACGATCTGCTGCTTGCAGAGTGTTTTCCTTCGCTCGATCAGAGAGGCAAGCAGCAATTAGACTATTAAATCCACACATTTCACCTCGCTCTGGTTTTCATCCATTTCTCAAGACATTCCCAAAAAATACTTATACAAAAATTTCACATTAATTATTGCCTTCAATCTCTGATATTGTCTCCTTGCTTTTATTTGTAAGGTGTATCAAGACACTCCAAAAACTTCTAAGCTAATTAGATGCTTGCTTTTAAGTCAACAGACACGCTTGGTTTTCGACTCCACGACAAAGAGTTCACGCCGAAATACGGCAGAATTTGTTTTAAGGTCTGACATCACCGAGCCGTGAAAAAAAAAAAGGCATGATAATCGTGTTTTCTTGTGAGTTCTGCGTCCACACGTGTCCCTTTTTAAAGAGGACCCTTTTTAAGAGGACAAATTTAATCAGTGTCCAGGAGGTGCTCATCTCCTCACAATTTAGCAGCAAATGCACAAGTTGAATTTACATTATTTTTATTTCATGTGTCTAAATAATTAATAATGTATTACTAGTTTTGCATATTTTTACTTCTGCAGGAAATGTGCACAAAACCTTAAAGTGCAGTTAAACAACACAGATCATGTCAAAATGACGTTTTTTGCCGCTATTTGAATCATTTAAATGTAAAGTTTTTCTCAAAGTTTTGTCTTTTCCTTGCCTCAAAACTTCCACAACTCCAAACAGATGTATGATGTGAAAAGTGTAAATCAAAGTGTACTGATGAGTACAGATGTGAAGTTTGACAGAAGTGCAGAGGTCTCTCTCTCCACAACGAGCTCGCAGCCGACTCTACAGCCACTTCATGATGCTCCAAACTGCACCATTACAGCAGAGGTGGAGCACATTTGAGCTATAATGAAGCGGACAACATCCAGCCTCGGTATCCGTCCGTCCAGCTGGCACTTCCCTGTGATTAATTCAACATCTCAGTCACATCCAATATCCACAGCTGATTTCACTCTCCACCGCTCCCCTCAAAATCACTATGATCAAAATCCCACCTCAGCCATCTTAACCTCCTCAACCACGCGCAGGTACTTCCTGTCTCACCCGCACCTCTCCCCCCTCCACCCTCAGATTGGACCAGTCATATGGAGGGGGTAATATGGGTATTGTTCTGGGCTGGGCCCGGCCTCTTCACAGGAACATTGGATTCTGTTTGAAGTCGTGATCCGGCACGGCCGACTCACCTGCAAGATCAATACGCCGGGTTCAAAGCTGCCGGCTTCACAGAGAACACACTCTTATTAATTTATAGAAACTTCTAGAAACTTTGTCTGAAGGGAAAAACCTCCAACTCTGTGTGGTGGAGAGACAGGGGGAATTATTAATATACCTGGAGAGAGAAAGAGAGACTGGGGGGGAGGGGGAGGCCGACCAACCATCTTCTAACACCTTATATGAATATTTAAATGAGTTACTGTTTGATGTGGATTGATCATACAAAAAGTGTGTGTGTGTGTGTGTGTGCGTGCATGACCGTGTGTGTTGGGGGGGGAGACAGATGGATAAGGAAGACGGTTAAAAGACTCATTAGATCAAGAACACGGGTGTGTGGAGGCGCGCGAGCGCGTGCATGTGTGTTTAACTCATTAAGGGAGTCTATTTGAGTTTTCCTTTGTTGTCAGATTTGATGATTTGGGGGAAATTTTTCCAGCCTTGGATTCAAAGCATTCCTGCTCGGCGCTCCAGGCCCGCGGCGTCAGGGAATGAAACACTCGGCATTTATATTTAATGATATCAATTTATCAACAGGAACAATCTCAGGATGTTGGCTCAGATTTGATTCCATGTTCCCCTGTTTTCACCTGAGGGACACATGCACGCGTTTTTTTCCTTCTTTTTTTTTCTTCTCATCGCCAGCGCCGTTACCATACCCCTCTCCTTCCTCTCGCATCTGCACGCTGATAATAACCAACAACTTCCTGACGGTGCAGTTCAAGCTGCGCCACGCTCACTTACTTACTTACTTACTTACAGCGAAGTGAAGCTGTGATGCCGAGGAGAGAGACGCTGGAGTTCTCACAGGCTGCATCCAAACCCTGCGAAAAACAAAACAAATGTTGGCGGGTTGAGACGAGGATGGCCGGAAACCTGAATGATTTATGCGCAGAAAAATAAGTTAGAGCCATGACACGTATCACAGGCACACTCTCAGCTTATAAGCACATGTAAACCATACCAAATTAGACTGCATTAAACTGTCGTTTAAAAGAGTGAAGGCGTCATTCGGGTGCTCTGCAGAGACCCACTTTTTTGTGTCCAGGTAGACATGAAAACTCAAAGAAAAGTAAAGTAAAGCATCAGTCGTTCCTGCGGGTAGAATTCAAGCTGGAGGATATTTGAGAATCCATAAAAATGTCAAAAATGGTAATAGCGCAGAAGCTGTTCTGGATGTGGGGTGCAGCACAGTGGAGACAACGTTGATTTAGAGTTGGTTTTCCACTGCATTTTATCACAGTCGAATCTAGAATTCAATGTAGCTATCAAGATTGGTTCACATGTGATTTTAACCAGGTCAGCATAAAAACTGCAGACAGAATAATAATACGACAAAAGGCCAAAGGTCAGTTCAGAACACAGGCGACTGACTGGTGAGTGATAAACTGCTGATTACATAGTAGTCATAATTATTGTAACTATACCAAGTTGGCCGAGAGATCGTATCCGTCTCACATTCACTGTGCGCACAGTCAGGGCTGGCTCGAGTCATTTTGGCGCCCTAGGTGAGATGAGGATTTGGAGCCCTGTAAACAATGTGCCTTACAGAGGCAGAATGTGCAAAACAAAAACACAGACCAGCATTTACAATTAAAAACAAGTCTCTGATGCACATTAATTTAAGCTATCGGCGGCGCCCCTCCAGCATGTGGCGCTCTAGGCGACCGCCTATACGGCCTTATGCCAAGAGCCGGCCCTGCATGCAGCACAACAACCAGGGCAAAGTTTGGGTCTGTGGTGTGTTCATAGTGGAAAAGTGAAGAAGAGACAAGTATACTCAGTACAGTCCTCATGCAAACTATATTATTTTTTTTTAGTGCCTCGAGTACAGTGAATTAAATCAATATTGTCATAGAAAACAGAGGCTTATATTGACAAGTGGAAATAACAACCTGCAGCCTTTACTGTACCAGGAAACATTCCCATTGAGATTCAGAATCTCTTTCACAGCAGAGTAAGAAAAAAATTGTCACTTCAAGAACTTAAAGACACGTATCACATGCTTTACATCGCTCGTTGCTAATAAAAGCTTGTAAAATGCCACCACAACTAAACCCGATCTAAAAATGGAACCATCGCCCAGAAAACAAACCCAGGTCAATTTAGATGATACTGATTCTTATGTCATCAAATTACGAAGACAGCACATCCAAGTATTACATTACCATGGAAATAAAGTTGTAATCATGATGTCTCAAAGATTTTACACGTTTGAATGAAGTTCCTGGCTGAAAGCACGAAGAAGTTTTGTGTGTGTGCTTTGAGCTGATGTCAGACACACGACTCCTGTGAGTCCTGTGTGTCACAGTGTTTTCACACTGCTGCTGCAACCGATCTGATCTGATCTGAAGTCAAAGCAATAGTGTAATAATCACCGAGAGTCTGGACCGCCTCCTCCTCTTCATCCTCCTCCTCCTCCTCCTCCTCCTCCTCCTCCTTTTGCTTTAATGTGCTGGCCTCTGTTGGTCGAGAACTTCTAGACGTTGTGTGTGTGTGTGTGTGTGTGTGTACGCTGCATATAAAAGCCCCTACATCCTCGAAAACCAACTGAACTCGCACAAGCTCAAAGTAACAAGGTTCAAGAGTGCACGGTTCAACTGGAGAGGCTGAAAGTGTGTGTATGTGTGTGTGAGAGAGAGAGGGAAACTCGTAAGAGGTAGATATTACATGACTGTGTAAGTGTGTGTTTGTGTGTGTGTGTGTGTGTGTGTGTGTGTGTGTGTGGATAGAAAGTCCAGTGTGCAGGACACTGCAGTGAACTCTGGGGAAGGCAGAGAGAATCCTAAGTCAGTCTGTAGAGAGTGAGGGCTTTCCCTTTCAACTAGAGCTCCCCTGGCCTCTGCACACACACACACACACACACACAGAGAGAGAGAGAGAGAGAGAGACAGTGTTGTACGCAGATCCATGCACAGACAAGCAAAAACACACATATACACACTGGGGGCATGACAAAAGTACACACGGGATATCGCTACACATTGCTACACACCCAAACACACACACACATACACACACACACACACACACACACACACACACACACACAGAGGGCCATGTACACACACTTATACACACACACACACACACACTCACACTCACACTCTCTTTTAGTGTCTCTCAGTAGTTCCTCGGTGTTTCATCTGACAGCTTATTCCCAGTGTGGCTCCACTCTGTATTCACCCCGGATCCCCTCAGCACAGACACCCTGTGAACACACACTCCCAGGTGGAGAGCGGGGGGAAGGTGACCTCGGTCCACGCACACACACACACACACACACACACACACACACACACACACACACACACACACACACACACACACACACACACACACACACACACACAGATACATATCCGCACTCTCAAACGATCCCGTTTTCAACGCGACAAAAACAATTCACAGAAAGTGAAATTTGCCTGATGTGCGCAGTGAGGACGAGCTGTCTCCGATCGTCCCGGAGATTTTCCAGTGACAGATTCAGTTATTGGGCTCGAGGAGGAATCAGAAGGGCTGAGTTTACTCGTGATTGAAACAGGTAGAAAAATAGAAGCTGAGCCACCGATCATTTCCCTACTTAGAAACTTCTGCTGAGGAACTTGTAAAATATGGCTCAAAAAGACTTCGGCAGAAGAATATTCCAATAAAAAGTGCCTCAGGATGTGAACACAAAATGAATAATATTTTATTGTATGATCTATGTTCTACAACTTGCTCATAGCCTTGTTGGGGTTTTGTTTACCTCAGACTACTTTCTATATAAAATGTTTGAAAAAGAAAAATGTAAGCTTATTTTAGTAAGTTTACTCTCCACGACATATCTTGCGAAAATGAGACAAATTTTCCAGGCATCACACATCAACATTCATACACTTAGTCGTATGTTTTCATTGTGTTATTTGATTGTGCATGCATATGTGTTATTTCAAAGTGTATGTACTGAATTCATCTAAAATGAATGAATGAATGATTGAATGAACACTTTCACTCACGTTAGACAATGACAGCAACTGAAAAAAACAAGTTTAATGATTTCTCATCTCATATCTCCATGATGCAAATCAAGAGCCAGTTTTCTACCCAGAAGTAACTGCTGATATGTTACCGTGACGTCCTGATGATTGGGTTTATATCGAAGATGTATGCAGGTATTTGATAGCTGCAGTTAGGTCTATTTGATTCTATTCTATTCTCAATAGAGTGGTGTAGTTTGTAGTCCAAAACCCCAAATCAGTCAGCATGTATTACATATGCAATTCTCCTGTTACGAAAGCCTATGAGGTTTCCTAATTGTTTAATGCCTAGAACAAGTTCTGGATATTTACATTTTGTTCTACAACATAAAATACAATATCAAATGCCCCACAATCTGATATTAAAGCACTTACATGTATTCAAATGGGAGGTTTCTAACAAGTGGCAAAATGAGACCACAGAGGTTGTGATGGACAATAAATATCAGCACACCGATCACAGAGGTGGACTTTAGTTACAAACTATACTAACTCTGACTTTACGACCTGTAGGTTGATCAATTTACAGAAAACGTGTAGAATAACTGTGGTTGCCGGTGTTGGGAAAGTTCACTTTCTACATGAACTAGTTCAAAGTTCAGTTCACAAACTTTAAAATGAACTAGTTCAGTTCATCGTTCATAATTCAAAATTTTGAACTAAGTTCACAGTTCCAAAAACAAACTAGTTCATAGTTCTTTTTTTTTTCAATATTGTTGTCATTGTTTCAATACAGCTTGTCCAGCTGCGGCTGGGAGATGAAGACAGCGGAGCCGCTACTGTACGCCGTTAATGCAATTTTGGTGGTAGAGGATCTGTTTTGGCTCGCTGTTGCCGTGTCTTTTGATTTTTTATTCACTTGCACAGACCTTGAAAGGCTCGCCGGGTGCTTTAGTTCAATGTGCCGTTTCAGGTTTGTGGTACAGGACAGAGTACAAATAAAAAATAAAATAATACATAAATAAGTAAATAGATATTTTTTTTAAAAAAAGAGGAAAAAAGGGAAAAATAAAATAATAAATGAATAGATAGTTCAGACAGTGGCTTTAGGGAAAAACGTTTCATAATGACTCAGTAAGGTATTACTTTTTTTTTTGTTATTTAACAAAATCAGAGATTTAAGCAAAGAGCTCAGTTCCAAGAGTCAAGGAGCAAATTTAGGTAGTGATTTTGCAAATTTTTGTTTGTGAATAAAACATTTTGCATAGGATAACAAAGTTCATCATGTGTTCAAGAGCATTATATTCTGGTTTAGTATAGTAGCAAATAACATGTTTCAGGGTAAGAGAATGGACAGAGTTAGCAGCATCAAAAAAATAAGATTCAACAACACTCCAAAACTTTTTAGATATATCACAATAAAAAAACAGATGTTAGCCTTCATTTGTTTTTGTCTCCATGCTGAGCACATTGATGACGCATGCGGCGGTGCGACTCTGTGGTGGCTGGTGTTGCCAGTGTTCTGTCCGTTCAGGACGAATTAATCTGTGTTCGTTCGGTAATGCCTCACTGCATGTTTAGTATGCAGCTGTTTCTGTCTGAAATAGTTAAGTTTCGTTTTGATCGAAAGTAAAGCGAGTTGCACAAACCTCTCGTCCAGCGTCCTTTTTATTCACGACAGCCAGATTGGATGTTTTTCTGCTACATATTAAGGCCTGTTCACGGTGTGTTTTAGCCGTATTTTGCCTGGAAGGCTCGTTGGAAATCTGGCACTCTCTTGAACGAAGTTAAACTGTGAGAACGCGGCATTCACAAACGCCAGAATGAGCGCAGTCACAATAACGTTCATCAGGCAGAATACAGTACGGTCAGTTCGCGTTCGCCCCAAAATATGAACGAGTTCATTGAACGCGTTCAGGCACAACACTGGTAGTTGTATCATATTGATGATGATGGTGCAGCCAACAGAGGCATCAGTCGTCAGTCAGGACCAGTTCAATCTCTCAGGAAAGAAGAGAAAAAGACAAACTGAATTTTTTCAAGCCTGTGCACAAGGGAGGAGGACAAACACGTCTGCAGTTGCCTCAGTTCCTTTTCAACCTCTACCTTGGGCGCTTTCGGACACTGTCGGGTTCTTTAGGCTTCCTGCAAAAGGTTGTTTATGTTGAAGGTTTGGTTCGGCTCTGCGGGGACGACCTCATAAAGTTTATATGTTGAGCTATCTAGCAAACAGTTACTTATTCAGAAAGCAGACATGGAGCAGCAGAAGCCTTTGTGCTTTTTTTAGCCAGACATGCAAGTTCAACATTTACCCTTCTTCAGCTCTGTGTCTGGTCTCTACTAACTTCTGAGTGGAATATTATTTTAGCAACATGGCTACCGATAGCAGCCGGGCAAAACACAAACGTCAGAATCTCACTTTGACCTAGAAGTCCTGACCTCCGTGCCATGAAAAGTCTAGTCCCTGAAATACAGCATATAGTAAAAGTAAGGTTGATAGAGAACCAACCTATGCACGGATGGCGTCATTTTTCTACAGCCATTGCACTGTGCAATCAGTATTTACTTCAGAGTGACACACAGTTGTTTATTGACAGTTTGGGCACATTTTCTGAAATCCTACAAACACTAACCCCTTGATTCCACTGGGCACGACTCAGTTACCTGGCACGTGCAAATCTGTTTGATTTCGTCCTCCACATGACTCTATATCCCACCGGGAGCTGATGTTGTTGATGTGTTACCAATTAGATATTGTTGTGTGAGAGGATGCTGCACAAGAGCCAAAGTAGCACATTTTTCAATTTGCTCATTTTATCAGCAATCTGACAGAAAAATGACAGATGCAGGTCATCTGAAAAATGCTGAATATGGGCCCTGACATCCACCTCGTGAACACACACACACACACACAAAGGTCTCCCCTCCTTTATGGTCCTCAGAGAAGCAGCAAAAATCTGGACACTTTTAATAAAAAAGTGTCTGGATTTTATTAAAAGCCAAAAGCCATCCCAGCAGCATTGCAATTTTTTATTCAGCAAAGTCGCAGCACATATGAATTTGAAAAATATCAAAATGACCGTCAAGGCTGTTCTCCTGTGGAGCCGAGGCAGTCAGATGTCTGTCAAAGCTGTGCCAGTCTGACAGAAGACACAAAAGTTGTGTCTCTTTGCATCATTTCTTATTGAGATTTACATGAAGAAACCCAGCAGAAGAGTGGAATAACCTCTGCAGCAGCCTCAATAAAATGTCACACAGACACCAGTTTCAACAACCAAATCACAGGTTTCTCACTGCCGGTGTTCACCTCGGGGTTTACCAAACCAAACCACCAAGCCAACCCTTAACTCTCTCTCTCTCTCTCTCTCTCTCTCTCTCGCTCTCTCTCTCTCTCTCTCTCTCTCTCTCTCCCCTGCAGCACTTTGGGAAGAAACCCAGCGTCAGGCAAACCGCCTGTATCCCCCAACGGTGGGTGACATCCACAAGCTGTGTGTGTGTGTGTGGGTGGGTGGGTGTGTACAGTACATGTGTACATGCACACACATGTGTGACTGTGTGTGGATGTGTGTGTGAGTTTTTGAGAGAGAGAGAGAGAGAGAGAGAGAGAGAGAGAGAGAGAGAGAGAGAGAGAGAGAGCTGTGGCTAGCCCTAAACCATCAGCCTAGCGGCGCTACAGTAATAACCACAGGACTCAGTCACCACCACAGGCAATATGTGTGTGTGTGTGTGTGTGTGTGTTAGCTTAAGTGCGCGCATACTGTACGCCTGCCTATGTGTTTTTGCACATGTGGTCATGAGTGTATTGATCCTATTTGTGTCGTTGTTTTGTATATTTCTACCAGTGGTTCTACATACACACACACACGTGAAAATGCATGTGGGCACGTGTGCGTATGTGTGTGTGTACATGTGTGTGCATGTTGCGTGTATCCAGGTGTGTTGTGAGCGCACGGTATCTCATTTGGAGGCCTGTAGTCCAATCACGGCTCTGTTCTTGAGCTGCGCGCCTGTCAATCCAGCTTCAACAGTGATTTGTCGAAAGGTCCGAAGCCATTGCACAAGGTCAAGACAGACAGACGGATAGACAGATAGACGGATAGACGGATAGATAGATAGATAGATAGATAGATAGATAGATAGATAGATAGATAGATAGATAGATAGATAGATAGATAGATAGAACTTCCTGCATCTGCATACAAAATCATTTGCCACTAAATATATGCAGAGAATGTGAATGATATCATTTTCAAAAAGTGGGATGGTAAAATGAGCCTGCCCTCTATTACCTCTCTCTCTCTGTTTCTCTCTCTCTCTCCCCCCCTCCTCTCTCTCTCTCTCTCTCTGGTTGCTGCAGGGTTGATTGGAGGTTTTGTCACGCCTGCTTTGACAGGCCGGGCAGAGCTCAGGTCCCAACGGTTTGGCAATTATCCTCTAACCCAGCAGCCTACTACTGCACGAAAGCACTCGCACACTCACATACACACACACACACGCGCGCGCACACACATACATGGCCTGCATGTCAATACGTCAGAGATGGGGAGACAGGCTGTCTGTGTTTTCCATCTCCTTCTCTTTCGCCCTCTCCACATCTGTCTCTCTCTCGCTCTCATTAGCCGGGTGCGTTTTAGAGGGGAGGAAGGTGTGAAACTCCGGAGACTCTTAATATTCCCCTCTAATATACAGTCCATCTTAAGCCATCCAGGGCCTGAGCTCGCACACACATGCGCACACACATGCACACACGCGCTTCCGTAATCCTGGGAGATCAGAAGGGCTCCTCTTCCTCTTGCTAAGTAGCGTTGGACCCCGGCTACAGACTCGCTGACAGTCTCTCCAGCTTAGCAAATGTACAGCAGCTTGTCAGGCGCAGGAAGTAGCTTAGGCTGCGGAATTAACTTAAACATGCACTTTAGAGACACGGAGAAAGCGGCAGCATCCGGCCTCATGTAAAACCTGCACTGCAATTTGTAACTTTATTTCGAACTGTAGCAAAATCAATGGGATGTACTGTATCCCGCGTGACCCGTCTTTGTCTGTCTGTGATCCGAAAGCTGAGTCCTGATCCCATGAAACGGCAGTGCTGAACAGTCATGTCACTGTTAGGCCGGGTGGCTAACGGCAGTGATATGTACAGCGATAGAAACTTCACGTCGCTTGATAATGGAACGTGCTACGAGTGCAGCGCAAGAATAAGAATATTTTAACATGTGTGTTGTTTGGTCGCGCATCAACATGCGGCACAACAACCAGAAACAAGGTGGAGTGAGAAAATGAGTTCTGAGGGTGAACAGGATAGATCATCACAGAGGAAAATCGAGAATTCAAACTGATTATGAGACATTACATCACCAGGATAACAGCTGTTAGCTTTTGGGCAAATCAACCTAATCGCAAGAATAAATGTTGGCAATGCACGTTTCTCCAAACCACAGATATGTTGCAACTTATGACTTATGATATGGCTAGCTTTACACAATAAAACCACGTGGTTTGTGTGAGGAAAAGATTATATATATTGGCTTACCTGGCTTACCCTTTGTTTTGTGACAAACACAGTTGGAATTTTCCCCGTGGTTTCATGCTTTTCGAATGTTGAAACGTCGTATCTCAGCCTGTTGTGATGTCAATATTAACATGTACAAATTGGAGCATATCCTTGGTTTGCAGAAATGTAAAATGGCAACATTTTATTCTGGCAAATATAGAGAAGGCCACTTCACTTTACAACTGGACTCAGCTGTGCTGGTTTGGTCAGCGCTTGCATTCAGCTACGGGAGGGATCATCAGGGTTGGTATTTAGTCATTTGATAACCATCAACAAGTAGTTCTTGGGTTGTATTAGTAGCAACAGCATTGGCACTGACACACAACGAATTTAGGTCTTTTTTATGGCCAAAACCATGAAAATAAGACCCAAGGTCCGGATTTAGTTATTAGTCCACCGAGCATGGACCTTAACAGCAGTAACTGCAGTCGTATTATTGTTGTGCCATAGATTCTAAGATGTGTAAATTTCTTAATTCATGCTGGTGCTATGCACTGTGTGAGTCGATTTAGTTCTGAAACAACAGTTTGTTTACTTAAAATAAGTCAGATGTAACTTCAGTCCGCGATTAACTGTATCAACTGATTTTTTTCTCTTTTTTTTTTTTCAAACCCACATTCTCCAATGTGATGATTGGCAGCTGTTCTCTGCCAATCATCACTGTCATTAGAAATACATTTTTGTTTGGTTTTGCCATCAAAACAAGTGTTCAGAACACTAGGAGCACTTGTCCTGATAGTGTATCGATTTAAAGATGAAACAATCAAATTATATATATATATATATAAAAAAAAAAATCCTTCAGTAATGGTGATGATCAGTAGTTCCATCCAGCGTTGTTGGAACATACCCTCCCCTGTGAGTGTGGCCAGCGGTGCTCCTGGCGATGAAGGTGAGGCCACAAAGCAGAGAAGCCATGGCGGCAACAACAACAACAACAACAGCAACAGAGGAAAGTGAAACAAAGGGCTGAGGAGCGACACAGAGTGAGCTTCAGGTCACATGCAGCATGCCTGCCACTTTGCTGGCTTTTCCATAGAGAGCTGCTGGTGCTGGATTATCCCACAGAGTTCATCAGACAGCCCATCAACATGAGTGACAAGTGCAGTGGTGGTGACAGAGGGGACGGATTTATAGCCGGGACCGCGGGTGAATGTTATTAACTAGCTGGTAGGAAGGAACAGCAGAGGTTTGATACAGAGGCGCCCTGTGTTTCTTCAACATGTTGTCGTAATGCATTTCGTATCTTTAACGACAAGACGTCTTTGTAAAAAGTCGCTGCACAAATACACCCGCCTCGTCTTGGCTGTTGTGGCAGGTTAACACACACCGACTGTAAACTCACTGTAATGGAAATACACACTTTATTGGTGGTAATTACGAGGATTTTTATATTTTCAATACAGTTCTTTTACAACACAGAACAGATGTGCCCAAGTCCGAATTTGTTGTTTTTTCAAAGCACAAAAAACACAATGGAAACATTTCTTGGTTGCTCATTATTATTCAAGAAATAAAAGTTCGCTTCATGACTGCACTTACCTTCAGTCATCCAAACAGATGGAAGGTACAGGATGAGGAATGGGAATATATTTCATAATATATTTCATAAATGGGAATATATTTCATAATAAATAATATGCCATTTTTAAATACATTTGTTTCTGTGGAGGCACAACAAGAACATACGAGCTGTCTGTGCACCTGTATTGTTGTGCCAGTTAAACACGGTTCTTATATATATCAGCTCTTATTCTACTATTCTGCTAAATTTTGGCTTGTAGGCTATCGATGTGTCTGAAATCATCTTCAGTTGATCTGCCCTTTTTTTGTCACCAGCTTCAGTTGACAGTCTACCGTCATTTCATGAAGACATTTTTGCTAAAGTTCCAGAGCAGATGCATACCTCAAGAGAATATATCATCAGTAGAAAGCAGTAGAATGAAAACTGCCTTAAACTGGCATAATCCAGAGTAACCACAACTTGTTTCGAAACACCTCTGCAGTGTTGGCTGTGGAGGCAGAAATCCCTCTGGCATCTCTCTCTGTGAGAGATATCTTGACACCAGGATGCCCGAAACAAACATTACATGCAAGGAAATATACCACCTGTCATGAGTGTGAAAGCTGACCCACTCCTCTCATTTAAAATGACTATTTAATGTCAAACAAAGAAGAGTTGTGAATGTTAAAAATCATAAATAATTAAAATAACTTTTAAATTTTTCTTGTTTTTTCCTCTTAATTTCATCAAATTTCAGGGCAGGTTCTGAATGGGTTAACTGACACTTTTAAAATCTGGTCTTTAAATTGGAAAAGGATTTATTTCTAAAACCATATAATGTCTCCTATTCCAGATGGTAACTGGTGGTAACAAAAAATGGTAACAAAAATATGTATCTTTCTGAGACTGGATGCATGTCTCTTTGACAGCTTTATAATCCAAGCTGGTTGAGAATTCACATCAGAAGCTGTAGACTTCCTTGATATGGCATTTCCCACCTTTTAACTTCTTTAATCAAGTTGTTCATGTTCCTTCCCTTCTCCTGTTTTTACAGCGTGGCACCATCACTTTTTCTTGCAAAGCGCCCTGGGCGCCGTAATCGTCAAATCCATCAACACACTCGCCTCACATCAGATCAGCACGGCGCTCTTTGAAGGAGATGGACGTTGTAGCTTTATCAAACAGACAAAGCAGTGATCTTCCCTTCCGGCGTAAAGCAACTACATACACCTTACAGCAACAAACACCTCTGTGTGTGTGTGTGTGTGTGTGTGTGTGTGTGCATGTGTGTGTGTATGGAAGCAGAACAAGTAGATGGGTGTAATTTCATAGGTGCGTGTGCTTGAGTGTGTGTGTGTGTGTGTGTGTGTGTGTGTGTGTGTGTGTGTGTGTGTGTGTGTGTGAGTGAGTGTAGGCGGACCTTGCCTCAAGCTAAAGTCATTGAACAGTTAAGGAGTTCCTGCTACACTCCAGGCTAAAGCTGAAATGCAACTGTCTGACCACGCGTGAAATTACCACCCTTTCATGAGCGGAAAGCACACACACACGCACACTCGCTTACGCAAAGGAACACACACAAAATTGTGCCTGGACGGCTGCGCATGCACAAACATACTGTACGTACAGTGTCTGCACACGCGCACGATGAAAGCGTGTGAAGAAAGCATGTCATGGCTGTTAGAGGGAACATGGCACGATGACACGGAGAGGCCTTAGAAGTGCTAATAGTCCTGCCAGTGCCATACTGCATGTGTGTGTGTTTCAAGTCACCTTTGAGCTACATTAACATGTGTATTTATCTGTATGCACAATAAATAGCACTTTTCTATCCAACATGTACAAAACGCCTCATAAAATACGACAAATACATCAAATAAAACCTCAAATGAAACACATTTCTGATAAGGCCAAATTACATTTCTGTCCAGGTTGAAGCTCACTTACCCCAAACATCAGGTTTGATGAAACTTAAAAAACATATTATGTGAGTTGCTATTTTACATTTCTTGAAGTTCAAATCAAAATTCTACATAGTGACAAAACTCTGCTTACAGCCTTTACACACAGGAGAAACTATGAATTAACGAACACGAATATGCAAAGCGCTCGCCGGCGAAAATGTCGTTCACACACAAAATGACTCACAACCGAAGGGGCAACAGCGAGCTCCAATATATTGATTCTGCAACATGGGTATACAATCACATTAAAATGCAACTTACACAGATCAAGCGGGGCAGGGACTAATAGAAACACGGCAGCAGGATCTTTGGGGTTGCACTTCATTCGCTGGGTCATCTCAGCCGACTGTCCCGTCTCGTCCGTGCTGACGTATTACTACGTTAAAACACAGAAGTAACTAACAAACTAACTCATCAAAGTTCTGCAAGGTAAAATTAACATTTTCATCAATGTAGTCTGGTGGAATTGAAGACAGCTCAAATATAAGTAACAGTTTTAGTTCCCTGTCGGTAAATCACATATTTACAACAGTGAAAACACTATAGTTTGCTGTTTTTGTTGGCGTTCCTTCCTTCATGCCGAAATTCAACCTTCATCATAACCAAGAAAAAACGAGCTGGCTGGCAGAACAACTAGCAGAGTGAAAGGGAGGTTTATTCGGAGAAAGTTGTCTTTTGTCAGTTTAAGGTCAGGAAAATATCATAATTCATGTTATATCAAAGCCACAAAACAGATAACGGTGGACAAGAACTGAATGAGAAACAGTGTCAGAGGCAGCCAACAGCCAGACACCTCACGCTCCCGTTTCTCTGAACCGTATTAAAGTTTCACTGCTGTTCCCACTTAACGTAAATCTTTAATTGAGGCTTTGCATCAAGACAATTCAGGCTGTAATTAGAGGATGAGCTCGCACTTGCTCAGTTTTTTTTTTCCACCTCCCTGAATGAAAGGAGGGGAATTCTGTGATGTGTCACTCAGTTTGACAATTGAAATGTTTCCCCCCCAAAAGAAGAGGTTTGTAATTTACATTTGTATTTGTTGTGTACAGCGAATTTATTAAAAGCCATTTATTCTTCCTGGCAGAGCAAATCTCTAGCCAGTCATCCTGGGCTCCAGTCGACTAAAGGTTTTCCGTTAGCTCGGCGGCTAACTGATTTTGAGCGCTCAATAACACTCAGTCTGCCGATTGATGCTAAAAACTGCTCAGCTTACTTAGACGGAAAAACTCAATACGGAATCCACTCATGGTTTCTGTACACAACCTGTTTATCCATCTGCCAATCAATCTATCAATCTATGTTAGGCCTTACACACAGACACACACACACTCACACACACACACACACACACACACGCACACAGCCCTGGGTGCCGGTTTAGTAGGGTAATACAGTCTCAAGCCCTTTGCGAGGCAGTGTGTCACAGTGCATTATCCCTATTTCAGATCACAGTGAGCGTCATTTAGGCACACACATACAGTATGTACTGCTTACACACACACACACACACACACACACACACACTCAAGCCATCACAGCAGTCGTCAGTTAGATTTGGTTCTTTTGAAGCGGAGCAGAAGTGCGGTAATGTCACAGCCTTGGGCGACAGACTGCTAGCACCCTGACACCCATATTACTCCCCCGCTCCTCCTCCTCCTCCTCCCCTCCAGCTCACCCCATCCTACCTCTCCTCTCCTCTTCTCTCCTCCACTCTCCTCGCCAATCCCGCCCGCCCACCACCGACACCACCTTCCTGACGCACACACGTGCAGACTGTCACGGCATTTCTGGCTCCGAACTCCTGCTCAGGCTCTGTGTTTTTAATATCTCCATCTCAAACAATGTGTCCTCTCTCTCAGCTCAGAGACAGAGGGGGGGGAGGAGAGAGGGGGCTAGGATATACTCAGCATCATTATAACGCTGGTTTAATGTCTTCAACACGCAGTATATTCTCAGGAAAAGTTCCTGTCATGCAACTTTGGTTCACTGGGTTAACACAAATCATGTTGATGCTTCAGAAATGCTTAGTGGATGTACGTTCAACCAAAATTGGTGTTCAACTGGTCTCACACTACAGCAGAACCCTCGACAATTTTTGCATTACTGTAACAAAAATGTCATACTTGATTCTGATTGATGGGTGCATTATAAAGTTTTGGGGAAGAACTTCGATCTAATCAAACTAAATAAACAAACTCTCCTTGTTTTCATGACTCAATAAACAGAATAAACAAACAGACATAAAAGGACAATACAGCTTCATACTGTTTTACTTTGATTATATTTGGCAGACCCTGCCACCTTTCCAACGTCAAACAGTGTTCTGAGGAATGTGAATATGAAATGTTTTTGCGTTTCATAATGTTTAAAACATGTGGTATCAAGCACTGATACTGTGGTATGTTCTGAGCTTGAGTTTTTGTTATTTCCTGTTTTATTTTGAACTTTTCATTTCCTCCCTTTGTCTGTTTTCCCGCCCTTTTTGCTCCTCACCTGTGTTCTATTAGTTATGACTACCTGTGGAGCCCTTGTCTCCCTTTTCTCACTTTGTCGGTTTGTCTGTTCTGTTTTGTCATGTGTCTCGTGTCCTTTGTGTCCTAGAGCTTTTTTGGTTTGTACTCTATTTAGTTTTTTTTTATTCTTGTAGTTCTTTTGTTCTTGTGTTTTTTTGCCATCTGCCTTTTGACCTTTGTATATTGTATTTTTTTTTTACGATCAGCTTATTACTAAAGCTCCTTTTTTTTCTCAAGCGTAACATACTTACAACCTTAAATCTACTAAAAATTATGTCCAAAACTATGAAAACAAGACCCCAGTCAAGTAAAATACAGTATCTGTTATGGCAACCTTTGCTAACAGACTCTATACAGTCATTAGACAAACAGGACATTGTTCTATCCACTGTAACCTGTGACTATAGACTGAATGCACAGCGAGAAGTGTATGTTGGCAGTGATGATATTTTTTTCTGTAAGGCTAGAGGTGAGCTCCAATATCAGCGAAGAATGTGGCACCGAGCCGCTTCTCACTCGTCTTTTCACCTCTGCCTCCACAAACGAGGCAATTTGGGAAATGTGATTTCGCCGGTCGGAGCGGCGGCAGGAACTGTTGTGTCTCCAAACTGTGCTCACAAATCTGTGACATATCGACTGAGAGATTTATTCAGTTCAAAAAAACCTTGCAGTGGATTTTCCTCGGGTCCCTGCTCTGTCTAGTCATCGGTCACACTCGGGGCTCAAGGACGATGTGTGGAAAACATTCGGGAGGAAACAGAAAAGATTGTTTCGAAAAAAAAAGCGCATGGGAGCTGTTTTTTTTTTTGTTTTTTTACGGGTGAGCAGGTCCGCGGTTGTGTGTTGTATTTTTGACTATGTGTGTGCAAGCAGGTGTGTGTAGAGGTATGCATCGTAGCTCTTTTATGTTTATGTGAGTGTAATAGTTTTATTAAGTATGCAGCGGTGCACGGATGTACTATATTACTTTGTTTGCAAGTGCAGCTGTGTGTGTGTGTGGTAGTTATGTGTGTGAGACAGACCATGGCCTGAGGTCATATCTGCGTCAGGCGGCTGCTAGAGCTCAGTGCCGAAGCATGATCCCCTACGCCTTTAATTAGACACATTAACATACACACACACATACAGTACAGCACACACAGACGGAGGCACACACACACACACACACACACACACACACACACACTTATTCACTCTCACTTCATCCCCATCCTCTCTGTGTCTCCCTCTCTCTTTCTCTGCCTCCCACAATAGGCCTGTTGCATGACCCGAGGCTATGCCGACCACACCACATTAAAACCTGGACTAATCAACCTCATACTCTCATGGACACTTACCCCCCCCCACACACACACACACACACACACACACGCACACACAGGCCCACCCCCATGTGAGTCACACTTAAGCTCACACACACACACACACACACACACACACACACTCTCAGACACACTCTCAGCTTGTTAATTCTCCAAACAGAACATGAACTCGGGAGTCGCGGTGGTTACGGTCTGATTAGATGTGGTGACTGTGGCGAGGAGTGAATTAAACCTTGAATACGACCAAATAAACAACAAGACGGACTCGATTTGGGAATAAAGAAGGACGCGGGGATGATTCGATACGTCCCCTTAAGCTTTTTAACTGTACATCGTACAGCCGACGAGGACGTGAAATCGATGAGCCTGCCTGTGGTCAAATTGAACCAATCGCCTGCCGTGTAAATGTATAATCATGGCGGTGAGGTAATGCAGAGTAGTGTCACCATCACGTACGGACAAACAGCCAAATGATCACACACAAGTCACACAACCAAATCATCTAAACCCTGGGGTTCAGCAAGGGGCCCTCCAGCCCCAGGGAGTCCTTACAGTTGAAGCTGGGGGGCCATCAAATTATTGTTTGACAATATTTAGAAAGTTTCTATTTATTGTCTGAAATAGGAAACAAACATATTAGTGTATATAAGTTTAATCTGTAAGAAAAAAAATACCTTTAAAGATGAATTGCAGAGATATCTACTGAAGTGAGCGTGCTAACCTTCCCTGGTTCTCTCTTTTACTTTTCCGTCGTTGAAAGAACAAGAGGAGGGGGATGGAAAAAGAGAGTGGTCTTTCTTTCATCTTTGACATATTATACAGATACGGACATTAAACTGTAGAGGAACACTGGCATGATGTGGATGTGACTGTCGACAGGTTGTTGTCAGCTCCTTTTTTTTTGCTGAGAACCGTGAGTGTGTCGACACGACCCTCCAGATTAAACGACGCAGCGGCCTCACCTGACTAGCACGTGAGAAGCACGACTCATGCTGCACACGCATCCGGTGTGTCTAGCCTGTAAGATGGAGAGTGCTTAACTGGCCTACTGCTGGTTTTTGAAGACTGAAACCAGTACTTCTGCTCCTTATTTGACAAACCACATCAAAAAACCACTGGGAACCTAAGGGACATGAAACAACAACTGCAACAATAAAAAGTGCATGCTACGATGTCAATTTTCATACCGTGGTATTCCTTAAAAAACAGTATACTGCTGCAGCCCTATTACACAGCAAATGTAGCATCAACAAAGTACAGAAAAAACGTGTTCAAGCCAACTGCATCTTCAGCTTGCCTGCATATCTGATTTTAAATTAAAGCCATCATCAGCTCAATACATGAGTCTAAACCTGGTTCAATGTCTTTCCTCTAGGATTTAACAAAACAGACGCACACACTCGGCTGCTGGAAGCTGTCAATAACTGTAATATCCTCATTTGCAAGTTTGCGTTCCCGTACTGAAAACACAGCGACGGACAGTCCGCGGTAAAATCCGTGTCTGACACTCAGTGAGTCTTGAAGTCCGCCTCACAAATGAAGAGACAAATGAAGAAACAATCAGTAATCAGCGGACTTGCCTCGGTTCGTTGAAAATCAGTAGGTTTCCACCGGCTAGTTGCTTGAGGTGTGGACGTAACAGTAGCCTCGGGGTGCAAAGCCAGGGATCCTTGAGGCTGCCATAAGGAAGTATTGTGAGTAATAGAGGCATGCACTGGCCACTAACCTGCAGCTAAATACACTGGGAGGCACACACACGCTGTTTAGAGTTAGTCTTTGATCCGTAAACACAGACACACACGCACACAAAAGCCTCTGATAAATCTGTGTATCGACAAAACAATTAAATAATATCGCGCTTGTTTCAGCATCACGCGGGTTCACATCAGTACTTACAGGCAGGAAAATGTGAGAGGATACTGACAACAGCTTCACATCAGTCATGTGTGTGACAACAGTTTATTGATCAGAAGGGAACAATGAGCCTGTTTTAAAGGGCCAGTTCACCCCAAAATCAAGAATATTTTTTTCCCCCTTTTACCTGTATTGCTGTCTATCCAGGTGTTTTGTTGTGAGTTGCTGATTTTGGAGACATCAGCCATTGAGGCATCTGCCCTCTCCCAATGTAATGGAACTGCAAATACTCAGCAGCAAGGTCTCTACACAGAAATCATGCGCAGCTGCTTGAGATAATCCACAGGCCTTTCATCAGTTTTCATGTAGGAGCTATAACAACCGACCAAACCACACCCGTCAAATCTTGAAGGAGTAGCTTAGATAGCTTGGTCAGCTAGCCTCGCATCCTTGAGTAAATTCACACCAGAAACTCCTGACAACAAGTTCTGTGGATGTTACTGAACTGCTTAGCACTATCTGTGGACTTAAGTCATGTTAGATCATTTAGACGTGTCCGACATCAGTCCTTACCTAGTCTCACGTAGCTGGACCGGTCTCCGCAACGAGAGAGGTCTGGAAGCACCAGTTCTTTGCACGTGGGAAGGTGAGTCCTGGAGTGAAAAATGGGTAATTCAGTGCAAAAGAAAATGTAACAGCTTGTTTATGTTCATGCTGTGAGCCAACAGGTTAGTGATGGAGTAACTTATCATATTCAGTGTGTGGGTTAATAACTTGATGGTGGTGGTTTCATGTAGAGATGGGAACAGTCCACCAAGATGGCAGAAGGAAGGCGTGAGGGGGGATATGCGACCAGTGACAGGCTTTAAACCAACAGTCTGCATCCGGTAAGTTAGACTCGTCCTAACCTCAAGCATAGGTGGAAGTTTTGTCCCTTTACTCTATTGTCTACACTGCACACATAACGTCATTTTGTCGGTACCGGTGTGTTTTGTTCCCTCCACCACTGTTCAGCAAGGAAACACAAAAAAGTAATTTGTATTTATTTATTAGTTATAAGTTAACAATGCAGTGTCCAGACTGGGTGAGTGCTGATTTTTATACCGCTAGCACAGGGGCTTTGGACCAGGACAGGCTGAGGCTAGCTGGTTAGCATGCTAACTTCAGTGGGTCATCTCTGCAACACAATACATAGACGTCATAATGTCGTGAACGCTTTGTCTTTACATTTTACTGATTTTCAGCTGAAACCTTATATATTGCATCTTTAAAGAGCAGTTCACTTTAGCAGGCAGCTGAAAAAAAAAGAGTTATGAAGGATTGTAGTTGATACTTGGTGCAGTTGTGGATGAAGTTGCAGCTGTGTAAATATGTACTGTACACACACACACAAACACACACACACAAACACTCACGCGTATGTATGATGGAGCGGTAGGCAATCGGACATGAAGGGTAGAAAGAGGTCGATGGTTCGCGCTCCGAGCACCTCTCACCTGGAAAACTAATGATTATTGACTTCCCTCCAGCGAGCGTTGGGGACGTTAGCCTCAGGCCCTCGACCAGCCCCCCCATCCCCCTCCATCCCCACACACACACTCACACGCGCGCACACACACACACACACACACACACAAGCTACAGAAGTACAGTTGACACCAGACACATGCAGCCTCAGAGACAGAAAGCATCGGCCATTTAGCATCGTTCCATCGGAAACCACACACACACGCACGGTGTTGACATACAGGGGTTAGTGAGGAAAGGGTGGTACGTGGTAATGGTGGGGGTGGTGGTGGTCCAAAGACAACGTAGAGAGAGGTTTGGTGTGGGAGGGGGGGGTGGTTATTGTCTGCCTCTTTTTTTTCACTCCAGTAGCAGCAGCATTGCCTGGGGGGCTTCAGCCCTGCCACTCCCTGCCAGAGGAGAGAGGCTGTCACTACGCGTCTGTGTCACCGTGTGTGTATGTGTGTGTGTGTGTGCGTGTGTTTGTGCTATAGTGTGTTTATGTGAATACACATATCAGCATTGTACACGTACACATATGTGCATTTTTGTGCTTTTTTTCCATTTGTGTCTGTTTGTTTGCCAATGTGCAAGTTCATCGGTCCTGTGGGTGTGTGTTTGTGTGTGTGTGTGTGTGTGTGTGTGTGTGTGTGTGTGTGTGTCACTCCCGCTCTGTGTCAGCTGCCTAAAGCTGCCAGGCCACATTGTGTCTCTCTCTTTCTCTCTCTCCCTCTCTCTCTCTCTCTCTCTCTCTCTCTCTTTCTCCCTCTCTCTCTCTCTCTCTCTTCCTATTTGTGTGTTTGCCTCTCTCACTTGCTGGGCCCTGATTGGTCATTTTTATTGGTTTCCGGGGGTAACTTTTTCAATCAGTTAATCAGCAGTTAGCTGTTTCATAGTGGACAACAACAGTGCAGCAGTGATTTCCTGGAGTCGCAGCACAGTTGCCAGAGATGTCATGCGTTATATAGTTGCCATGGTTTAAGTTGTGTTACTGTTTTATTTTGAAGTCATACCCTCCTGTGTGATGTCTCACTTTCTACTTCCTCCCTTTGTCCGTTTCCCTGCCCTTGTTGCTCCTCACTTGTGTTCGATCAGGGTCAGGGTTTTGCCTTCTCCATTTTTGAATTTTATGGATTTATATTTTCAGCTTTTTGTTATTGAAGCTTTATTTTCTGTGTGTGGTTACATGTCTGCCAGCGTGTCTTGCGTTTGGGTCCTCCTAGTCGTTGGGACGTTGGATCCATATTTTGCTTCCATAATCAAGTCTGGCAATTGTTTGAAATGAGACATTGAACACTGAAACCAACTACTGGCATTATTGACCTGGCACTGTAAAGAGGGGAAAGTTATCAAATACATCCACTAATTATCGTTCATCTCATAGCTCGCAGCGTCAGCTGCAAACCATTATCTATCATGTCATAAGTGCTAATATTTGCTATGTTATAAACTGAACTATGCATCTGTAAGAAGAAGGTTTTAAGTGTTATAATTCACTTTAAAGAGGCACTATTAGAAATATGTATTTTTCCCGTCACTGGATAAATAAGCTGTTCTCAGAGGAAAATAAGGTCCCAGAACACTGTTTGAAGCTAGAAAGTGTGAAACTCTGTTGTCCTTTAAGGTCAGTTTTTTATTCAGTTTATTCAGTCAAGAAAACAAAGAGACTTTGTTTATTTTCAAGGCATAAAAAGTCAGTCAATTCAGATCTTCTGATCTCTTCTGATTAAAATGTCTTCCCCAAAACTACATAGTGCACCTTTACTCACCAATAATTGATTGATTGAATTAAAAAAATATTTGGTAGAATTATGGACAATGAAACTCCATCCAATTCCCTCAATGCTATTATAATACCAGTGTATTCTTGAACAGTGTTCTTTAACAGTAGAGGCATTTCTCCAATTCAGTCATAAATCCACAGCTAAAAATGTCCCCATGTGACTCTTTGGAATAAAACCGAGTCACAAACTGAGACTCACTGTGGAGACTCGTATTTATTTGAGTATTTGTGACATTAAACATAAGAGAGAGCCTCCGCTCAGTCAGGCAGGTTTGAATTAAAAATATCACCAGCAGCAGACTGACAGACACCAGCCTAGCTGTTTTCATCGTCAGTAAAAGTAAAATCAGTTGACTGATGTGAGGTTGTGGCTGTGTGTCTGCTGCCGTCTGTCTGGGATGTCTGGCTGGATTCGGCACGTCAGAGCGACGCGAGGAGGTTTCCCACAACTGACAGATGTGTTAAAGCCGAATCGGCCCTCGAAACCCAGCCGTGTCACCTCCGACACGCCGCTGTCAGCTTCCCCCTGACAAGCTCGGGAAGTGAAATGTCTCTCTTGTTCGACTCAAAAGGAAGGATCAGCTTCTTGAGCATTTTTTAAATGTGTTCGTCATTGGAGTGATGAAGACATTTTACTGAAATTTGAAGAAGTTCTCCTATTTTGTTTTCAGCAGAAGATTAATATATTTGATATCGTGTTATCAAAACTCTAAATAATTTGGGTGATCTAATGACACTGTTTTGCTTTATAATAACATTTTAGACCTCTGCAGCATTAGACATAAACCAAGAAAAGCATTTCGGACTCACTCTAAACACTTAACACCTTATTATATACTATGCGGCTTATATAGAGGACCTGTATGGTCGTTTCTCTGATAACAATGGCCTGATTTTTGAGTCCCTCCTGTAGCAGAAATGACATAATATTATACCTACTCTTGTTGTGATGACGTGATGATGCAGACGTGCAATGTTTTTTAAATTTTACACGTTTACGGTGAAAAAAAGAAAAACTTCTTCGTTAACGGGTTGTGTAACAAGTGTCACATTGGCAGAATTATCACTTTGGGCCGATGTTTCATTTTAAAGTCTTCATCAGCTCATACCGTTAACATGCAAATATTATCATGCATGCCATAAAACAACATAAAACAAATGCACATTTCAAGTTAAAGCTCCTGTTTTAGCGTATCATACCCAGCTCATCAAATACTGATGCATTGGGTTGACAGCCAACCAGACCTACACTCCCAAAGCGTCGGTTTTACCATCTTACCAAAAGACGCTTTAAATAAGAAAATGATATATATACCTATATTTTGAAAATGTTGGGGGCTTTACATTGCCGCTGACAGTTCAATCCAAACAGCTATCTGTGACACACTTTGTGCGGCAGGCATGTGCCTTCTTTCAGGTGGCTAAAATATGTATTGCTGACGGCCCTGCATAGCAGTGCAACGCTCTGCTTTTTGTTGATGCCACGCGCTGCTTCTCCACACAGGGGGAGAGCTGACAGTCATCTACTGCAGGTAACACACTGACTAGAGATAAGCACCTCACACAAACCCACATCAGAAGACCCCAAATATCACTTTAATATTGAACATATAAGTGAAATACTCACGTATTTAATTTATTTTTCTGCCAAAGCGTTGAACCTTGCATTACAAAAGAACGTCACCTTTGAAGATGATTTAGGCAGTGGTTGCAGATGCCAACAAAATGTGACTGCGAAAACAACCGAGTAATAACAAGGTAGCTGTCAGGTTGCATATTGAACAGTACCACATCGTGTTTATTTCAAAATAAATGCACTGCTGATGTCTGTGGATATTATAGAATATAAGCCAAAGAACAAAATGATTTCACATCCTGTCAACAATTGTTCCGGTTCTTGACTTTACATTGACATAATCCTCGACTGATTGAGCAGCTAACCAATGAGCACCTAGTGAGGAGGGCTGAGAATAAAGGGACGTGTGGAAAGACAGGGCAGACTTTTAACTCTTTTAATTCTGCTGGAGGAAGCTGGTTAACCCTTAAGTGTTTCGCCCTGAGGACATCCATGAAAACTTAATCAGCCCCACCTGGGATGGGCACCTCCATAACAATGACTGCTCATACATATGTGTGTGTGTGTGCGCGTGTGTGTCTGTGAAATGCGCACGGAGAGGCCGTGAGCCGTGGTCAGTGAGGTATGCAGGTCTATTTCTTATTGATGAGCGGCGGGCAGATGATGGGCGGAGTCTGCGGTGTGGTGCCGGCACCACAGAAGAAGAAGAAGAAGAAGAGAGCAAATCAGGAGATGAAGGCATCCTGAGAACCATATGCACCATTTCAGATCGGTTAGCATGCCCAAAGGCGTGAGAGCTTTCATCTGAATATGCCAACTTTGTACTGCATGCAAAACCACCGCAGTAGCTGCAGGTCAGTGCGGTCTGTTCAGTGTGTGTGTGTGTGTGTGTGTGTGTGCCCCGTGTGTGTGCGTGCGTGTCCTTATAACAATGTGTGTATCTGCCTGCATAGATCAATACGTTGGGTATCCGATGGTCTGCTGCTCATCAATAGCATTGATCACATACTATCTTATCTATTCTGTATGGTAATGCATTGAAGCTAATGAGACCACACACACACACAAGCACGCACACGCACACACACACATACACATACACACTCATCCCACCTGAGAGGTAATTTCTTTCTCTTGCTGAGAGGCACCAGAACAAAACATTCATTTATTATTCAGAAATATATTATTCATCTATTCAATTAGCTACTGTTCTCCTCAGCCAACCTAAAGAATCAATGTGGGCAACGGATATGATATGCACAGTCCGTCGTCTGACACACACACACACACACACACACACACACACACACACGGAGAGGTCAGATAGACTGTGATCAGAATTTGTAATGGAATCTCCGACCTGAAACCACAGAGCAGAGCAGACCAGCAGAGACACAGAGCCTCGCACACACACACACACACACACACACACACACACACACACACACACAAACAGACACACAGGCACCGGCCCACACTTTCACATCCAGAAAACACACACCATCCAGACGCACACAGAGGAGTGAAAGGTTCGACTGTACACCAATAAACCACGCGGATGTTTCAGGGACACTTCCAGGGTTTCAGTAATTTAAGCGTCTTCTGTTCTGAATGTGATTTCGGCAGATTAAAGAATTTCAATAAAAGACTGTTTTGGTGTGAGAGTGGCAACGTGCAAACAGGATAAAAATGGCACAAGGTATTGATTAGCCAGGAATCACTGTGTGTCAGCCAAACCCTGGACGTCTCAGTTCAGTTCATCCTTCGAAGGACGTGCTCTACGAAGGGCTGAACTGAGCGATGTTAAATGGGACCGTATGGTCTATCCTCTCTCTCGACCTCGCCCTTGCATCACGAAGCGCCGCAACTTGGCCGTATTGGGGTCCCTTGGCTTATATAGTAATTGTATCGTTAGCTATTCGAGTGCATTGAAACCACATACTTACATTTAAAAGTGTCTTCAGCTGCCGTTTTGTGGGAAAGGACGGACACTGTGATACATTCTGTCTTCAAACGCAGCCTTTGAAGGATGCCGCCTCTGACTTAGAACACAGCTATTATATATACACCTGCCAGCATTTATACTGTATAGTGATTAGAGAGACATTAACATGTTGACGAGTTTTGTACCTGGGCACCGTTTACCACTTATCAATTTGGGAGGACGGTCATTTTTGTCTGCATATAAAGTCTTCTTTCTGCTCACATGGACGTTTGCCTGATAAAGACCTTGAAGTTGAAAACATTTCATCATTAAAAACATTTTTTGGCAAGAGAGATTCTCATTTTTGTTTGTAGGAAAAGTCATAGATTCATAAAAATGTGCAATTTCGAAATACTGGGGCCTTCAAGTAGAGTCATGTTCGTGTATAGAGTCGATCTGAACGAGTTACTCAAGCAATGGTCTTTCCGAATAGCTAAAAAAAAAAAAAAAAAAAAAGATTCCACAGTTCATGGACAGATTGCCGAGGCAATGACACTAACAATTTTGTTAGCTGATCAAAAGAGAAATATGGTGAAATCTTGAGAGTCTGCTGAGGGAAAAGGGAAAGTAGCTGGCAGAAGAAGAGGCAGAGGTTGGTCAGTTCCCCATTTCTATTTGTTTGAATAGTGTCGTGTTGCCCTGACCCTGGCCAGGATGTTTTTCATTGCGCACACTGAGTAGACACCTAGCTAGATATCTGCTGAATTTGACAAAAAAAGGATTGGACTAGAACGGCTGTCTAGTATGTAACAAACACAAAAGATACTTTTCTAAGGGGACGAGGCTACATTCATTATTGTCCCCACATGCCTCTAACAGCGTTTCATGACTTAAACCACAAATAATACTAATAATAACAGCATATTATTCCAACAGCACAGACTGTTTTCTCACACAACTTTGATATGATGTTGGGCACAACAAGAATACCTCACAATGTGAAGCCAGGGCCTGTGAATGCATTGCAACCGATGATACATGTTCACATCTTTTGCTTTGGCTTTGTTTAAGGAAGCACAAGACATTATGACAGCAGGTGTGTGATCACCCTCTTAAGGCAACTGTGGAGGTTGTTCGGGACGTATCTAAAATCCACATACTGTATCTTCTTACTCAGAAACAGAAACCACATTTCAAGCAGTTGTCCCTTCAAAATGGAGATCGTGACATAAAAGCGGTACGTGATGTTAGACTAACTTCCCATAAGCTCTCCGGGTGATAATAATAAGTTGCTGCGTTGAACCAGCAGGGACTTGGCTTACTTTCTCTGTTAACACAGTGAAGTGATGGCTCAGCGGATGAACGCGTGGTTGAGAAACGGCTCCCAAAATAAAACAGTTAATTTCAATTTCGCAGCTTGCCACTGCAGCTAACGGGGAAACTATAATGGAATTTAGTGACATCAACAGGGCAAAACTCTGCGCTGTGTTAATTTAACCAAAAAATCCTCCCACGGCTTCTTTTAACCGACGACTTTGGAGCACAAACTGTTTCAACAAAGACTTCTGTGGAACGATATACCCGTCGACGCCTCTGACACTGACCTGCGTGTCAGCGTGTAACCGATGTCAGCCTCCACGTCGCTTTTGGGGATAAAGTCTTGACAAAGCAGAGCCGTTTCCAGTAGGAACTAGCCAGAGGTTATGTCCCCGTTTGTCGCATTCGTCAAAAGAAAGAGACTCATCCATTTAATATCATGCATCGCTCAGAGCCACCCGTCATCAGAGTACGTCGAAGAGATAGTGACAAACAGGAAGAGAGAGATCGGAGATAGAAAGAGAATAAAGTGTGTGTTTGCGTGTGTGTGTGTGTGTGTGTGCGCGCATGGCGGCGAGCTCGCTTCAGATAGAGACATTGGGCCATTTTTTTGTCCCTCCTCGGAGGGGATAATTATCTTTTGCATATTCATATATGCAAACACGACATGAATAATTTCCCTCTCCACCTTCCTCTCCCTCTCTCCAAAGGTTAGCTCATTAATTACAGCCCAACAATTAGCAGGAAATATTTTTATAATTAATTATTTGGTGTTTCTTTGGCGCCGGCGTTCGTGCATAACTTACAGCGGGGGTCAGAGCCCAGGACAGCTGTTGAGGGTGTCTGTAGCAAATGGCGTGCCCATACTAATGCGGGATATGTTTGTCCTGTGCTTAGTTGTTGATGTGATGCACGCGCGCGAGTGTGTGTGTGTGTGTGTGTGTGTGTGTGAGAGAGAGAGAGAGACAGAGAGAGGATACGGAGCCAAAGTATTTCAAAATAAAAGCATACATCAAGGCAAAACCACACACAAGCAAATCAACGCACATGTCAAGACAAAAAACATGCACACACAGTCCAGCTACTATCTCTAACTCTGCCTCAGACACACACACACACACACACAAATACACACAGGCAGCGGTCTGAGTGTTGGTTGTTGCCTGTGGGCCTGTGGTCTTTGAACTGCCTCTCAGACTCCAGTCTGTCCAAATTCACTATGAGGGATCCAGCTCTCTGCCTGCCTGAACTACTGCAGCTCAAACACACACAAAGAAAGAAACACACACACAACCCAAAGACAGACGGACGGGCAGAGAGGCAAACACACACACACACACACACACACACACACAAACTCTCTCTCTCTCTCTCTAAATCATTGCACCTTAGCTTCCTGCAGAAGTTCTTGGAAAGTGAATTTTGCTTTCTACCTCGAGTCAAACATCCAGCAGTCCTCAGCTACTAAAACTTCAGGTAGGAAGTGATTCAGGAGATTGTTTAGGAGCCGAACACTTACCTGTCATTGTTTACAGCACCATAATAAACAGTTCCTCTGCTGTTTTTAAGTCTAAAGAAGCAGCAACACTGACCTGAAGGATCCAGAGGTACTGTAATGTCTGAAAAGCAAAGTATGTGTTGTTAGATTTGGGCCAGTCAGTTGTTTCCTTGTAACGGCGTGCGTTCGCTCTTTATTATGTGCGACGCTTTGCTCAGGCACATTTGAAGGAGACGCAGTCGTCCCAACATCAGTGTTTCCCTCCTTGATTTGATTTTGTAATGTCTTGATTGTGCTCCCTGCATTAATTTTCGCCTCTCCCGTGGCCTCCGTTGTCTTTCAGACATGGTGATTTCTTTTGGTCTGTCAACGTGGATAGACACTGATAAGGACGCATCAACAGCAGCTCTGTTTCAAAGGATTCATCCAAAGCAAAGTGAATATTGAACACAGTGTATGGCCAGACGATAGACAAAGAAATACTGTTAGTGGTGTTGAAAACGCGGTGACCTGTTGGGTACCTCTGGACTGTTGGAGCTGCTTTTTATTGGTTGTGTAAAATATTATTTTTTTATTTTTCTTTAGTTTCAGACTCCCCTTTTCTCTTTAAAGCAGCATTATGTAGTAATTAATATTTTGTGCGATTTGAAGCCGGCCACCATTTCTGAGTGCGACGCAACTGTTATAAACACGAATCCCAGGATTCTGTTACAGCTTGTCGGATGTAATGTAGCTTCACATGCTAACTACATGCGACACTCGGGATGTCACCAATGTTGTCGCTTGGAATTCTTTGCCATGCAGCAGTCAAAGTTTGCATATGGGGCCTTTTCTTTTTTTTCTTCTTTTTTTCACACTTTTAAACACCACTATGCAACAAACGAAATAATATTTCATTAGTTTTTTTCTAACAATGAACAAGGCATCATCAGGTTTTGTTCCCACCTTCCTTCAACAGTGTTTCATGACTTAAACCATAAGATGCCCGGCCAACCAACGTAAGCTGAACCGGAGAGACAATAACACCTGGCTTTAACATGCTGCCAACTCAAGACATGTAAGGCAATCAAGCCAGCTAATATTACTTATCCAACAGCAGCAGACTGTATATCTCAGTCCAAAGCTGCTGTGATACACCAACACACAATGTGTGCGGGCCGCTCAGGCGGTGGCTGAGCAGTGGCAGCACCACACTTCCATTGTACTCAATAGAACTGGCATCACCAGGTGTGAGAACTCCATGTAAGTGATCTGCTCTACAAGCATTAAAATAGATGGAATAAAATAAATTAAAAGTCGACTTTTTATTAGGGCTGTCAAAAGATCAATTTTTTTAATCGCGATTAATCGCATTTTGTCCATAGTTAACTCGCGATTAATCGCAAATTAATCGCAATTTTTTTGGCACATTTTTTTCTGTTCTAAATGTACCTTAATGTATTTTTTCATGTTCTTAATACTTTTAACAACATAAGAAAGGTCAAATATACTTGCATTATGAAAATGTTCATTCAACACTTCAAATCATGCAGGAAAATAAATCCAGGGTTGTCTGCTTTTGGCGAGGGGGGGCGACGGGCTCTCTGTCTGCCGTCTGTTTGGCTTGCAAGTGGTGTCCACTGACACTGCACGTTTTTCTTCTTGTCAATCAGTATCACACTGATGATCGCCATGGCTCTGGTGCAGCAAAACAATAAAAAGTACGACTTGAAATTCAAACTTTCTGTCGTGATATATTCAGAGGAAAACTCGGGAAAAGCAGCCGCTAGACGTTTCTCTGTCGACCCCAAGAGAGTGAGAGAAACGGAGCTTCAGCGTCTGTCCGAGGAGGACAACAGCAGCGGCAGGCTGCCTGCTGGAGGGAGGAAGAAGGCTAGCGAGGAGCCTGAGATAAACATGCGGGGATGAGTTATCAGCAAACGGGCATGCCACGAGAGAGTGTCCCGCAAAATGATCAGGGCGATGGCGAAACAAATGTCCGCCACCGTGAGTGACAGCAGAGATGAGGAGTTTGCAGCGAGTGCTGCTTTTCAGTCCGCCGTGTTTTTAACGAACCGCCAACCCTGCTTCTTCTTCTTCTTCTGATTCCCTTTCTTCTTCTTCTGCCACCCTCTGAATCAAGACTACGGGTGCCGCCGACGGCCGTAAATCATACAATATGCGTTTTGTTTTTTTTTTGTCTTTTTTTAAATATACTGAGCGTTAATCGCGCGTTAAAAAAATTGACGGCGTTAAGAGGACGTTGCGTTAACGCGTTATTAACGCGTTAACTTTGACAGCACTACTTTTTATACTTTACACAAGGCGTGCGCGGCCATTTATCTACAGAACAGGGTCATACAGTGTGTCAAATGTTTCGTTAAATTAAAGTGCCTTGGCATTGGAAATGACTGTTTGGCTTCCACTTTATTGGAATTCAACTAGCAGCTGGTGGTAACTTCGAAGTTAATTCGTCTGTATTATACAAACCGAAGACACAATACACTGCAGGTGAAGCCAGTAAAGATATATATATTAATATTTAGAATAAGTAGTCCACATACTTGATGTGTTCAGTGTAGCCAGAGCGACAGTGTTACTGATACGCAACGTTTAATTGTCGAGGGGTTTCAAAAAGACCTAAAAAAATGACAAAGCCGTCATGATGACATGAGTTCAGACGGGTGGTCGCTCGGCTTTTAACCTTGAAACGTGTGAATAGAGGCAAATTCTTTGAACTGAACTGAATCGACAAAGTGCTTCATAATTTCCATCACATGTAGCCAAAAAATGGGATCGGGAGAGGGCACGTTTCGCTTTTCTCTCGCGCAGACTACGGGTTGGTAGAGACGCTCCAACGCGCTGTTGTTTTCATTGTCATCCTCGTCACATTGAGTCAACAGGTGCTGAAGGTGATAAAAGCAGCAGTTTCGCTCGCAGCACTTAATGCAAAGTGAACAATAAGACATGATGGTAACAGACTCCTTTGGTCAACATACCAAACGCTGTAATACTTTACTGTCACTGCGCTGTACGGCGGGTAATTTCCCTCCTCGCTGGCGAAGGCCTGGCATCTTCTCACTTTGATCCACACTCTCTCCTCACGCTGTGAAATGAGAGGTGATGTGACTGCGCCGCCGAACGCCGCGTGTGTAGTTTGTCTCTCTCGGCTTTAAAGGGAGCGTGTCTCGGCGCCGAGCGAACCTGTCCTGTTCGCTTCCTCCTGAAGACTAATTTACCCACGCTGCCTCTCATGTCTGTGCCACTCTCACAACCGCAGCAAAGGAGTTGTTGACTTCCACAGAGGCAGGGAAGGTGTGCGTAAGTACACTCACAAGTGCGCCCGCGCGCATGTGTGTGTGTGTTTGCGCGTGTTTGAGAGAGAGAAATAGAGACAGGGATGACGCGTGGGCGTTTGAAGAGTGAAAGGAAACATTCTCCCACTCTCTCCTCCCATTAAACATATTTGTACATTTCATCGCCAATAAAAACAGCAAATCAATCTCATCCAGCGCCCTTCAGAGGGCCCTTTGAAGTCTTCTTAGTAAATGACCTCCCACTTTCCCCATCAACCGCAACCCCAACACCCCTGAAAAAAAAGACTAGTGCAATATTTATTTCACTTCACAAAATTTTCAAGTTTTTTTCTTCTCTCTCTCTCTCTCTCTCTTTTTTAAGGCAAATCCTTGAAATTTTCATCAAAAGCATTCTAATCAGGCACTCCTCAGGTCAGCTAATGAGTTGGCAGGAGTGGGGCCCTCGCCGGGCGGTTCTCTTCAAAGGGCTAGCTCATTAGCGTTAGCGGCTCTGATTATGATACTTTCACATGCTCCACACACGCACACACACACACACACACTTGGTAGCTCACTGATGCTGTCTCCCTTGCATCCACACTCACACGCACACACACACACATACAGAGAGAGAGAGCTGTCATTAGCTCAGTTAGCATCATTAGCATCATTAGCAGCCAAGGTCAGTGTTTGAAGCCAGAGACAGACGAGCGACCTCCATCTTCCTTCAGCCAGCCTTTCAAAATGTCTCCTGGCTACTTTAACAGCTCCAAAGTTACAGCGCCACAATTAAGGCCAGAGGAGACGAGGCGAGAGAGCAGAGGAGGAGTCGAGACGAGGAGAAAAAGGAAAAGAGAGACTAAAATGTAAACCGAAACAAAGGTTGAAAGAAAGGAAAAAAACAAATTCACGCTGTGCCCTTTCTGCCCTCAAACTTTCCAGGATTTCAGGAGCGAGTGTTTTCCCACCATCCGTCTTTGCCGACATAGAGAGGAGAGAGTTCACATGTGATTTGCCACAACTCCACTGAGAATTAATTAAAAAAGATGAAAAAAAAAAAAAAAGATGTCACCCCTTCGTGGATTATTCAGCCTCACATTTACCTCTTGATAACATCACGTCTCGGTCTATGTGGTGACTCTGTGGGTGAGTTTTTCATGTTTGCTGACATTCATTGGACTGTCGCGGTGAAGGCACGGCGGACGTGAATAATTAAATAATTTTCTGCTCAAGTGTAACAACTCCTGCTCTTTTTCAGGTCTGAGTCCCTTTTGAGACGGCATATATTCTATTTCGTATTGCGCTGGGTTTTTTTTTTGGGATGCTACAAAAATAATCAGCAACCTTTATGCAAATGTGTTGCAGAGGATGTGACAAGATTACATAATTCAAAACCTCAAGGCATTTCGTTGCTGTTTCACACATAGGATTGCACTATTTTCTTAATTTTCTTTTCATTTGTCTCTCCTGTTCCTCTTGCACCTTGCGGTGTTTTTCCAGCCAGCCGTGATTTTTCAGGAGGGCACCGACACGGCAGCAGCGCCCAACCTTTGCACCAAAATGGTGTAATGTTTTTGGTTTGATTGTCTGTTCGATGTTCGTGGTTCCCGATTCTGGTGACGCATGGCGATTTTGTGGATGTATTACAAATCTGGTGTTATGCTGGTCGATCAAATGTCAGGATGGCGATCTTTGCGTTGTTCGTATTGCTGTCCTGATGATTACGCTCGTACATGTATGCAGTGCTGCTGAGCCGATGTCATTCGATGTTTCCAAACCAGTTTTCCCTTGGGGATAAGTAAAGTTGGACTAGAATTCAAACTTGAACTTGTGGCCCCTCATCACAGGTCTATGGCCATACTGTGGCGATGAATGAGCAGTTCATCCAAATAGTAAAATTCCCTCTCAGACAATTCCATGTGAAGTTTTTCAAATATAATAAGAGGAGAATATAATAATCGTCAGCCTTTCTAGCATCTTCTCTTTCTTAACGTGTCAATTGTTCCACCTCAGCACAAAAATCCTCAAACTCAACGCCATGTTTGCAAAGAATATAATTAGTGCAACACAATTCTGCACTGTGTTAAAGGAGCGTAATACTCATTTGAGCTTTTTGAGGGTTGGAGGCCCAATCGCCCAAATGATTGTTAGCAAAGTACATTTCTGCAAAACCATGGACGAGTTACAACTTCACGTGTCTTTGTGCTGCAGCTTGACGTCTCAGTAGGTTCAACTTTCTTCGTTCACACCTTTGTTCTTATGCTGTAGTTAGGTTTAGGCACAAAAAAACACTTGGTTGGGGTGAGGAGAACAATGTGGTTCCATTCAAATTACTTCTTTTGGTTGCCACAAACACAACTGGAAATGTAGCAAGACAGAGACAAAAATAGACATTTATATAAACACACATTTCCAGCGATCCATTCAGGTTTGACACCCTCGTCTCAAATGAAACCTGCTCAAGGAAACGTGGACGCGTGTGAAGTTTGTGTTGTGTTAATTGTTTGCGCATGTCTGTCCTCAAATCAGTTTGACGCTTTTTTACTTGGTTAAACAAAAGGAAATGAACTAAACAAATTGCAGACTTCACCGCGGACTGATTCTGGTGCTTTTTTAGTCCAAAAACGGAGAACATCTCTTCTTTTGTTGTTTATTAGTTTTAATCAGGAAATTACAGATTTTAGCATTCTCCTCTGCTACAGAATGAAATTAATCAGATGCAGCAGAGATTTTGAGGTGTTGTTAGTCGCAGCAGCAGTTAAAAAAACGAAGTATGTTTGTTAGTATGAGGTGATTTCATTTGTTAAAACTGAGCTTTAACCCAAATTTACCGGGATGGAGGAAGATTTGTCCTCCTCTCCTGCAGCCTCCATCTCACTAACTGTCCATCCTCCTCCTCCTCCTCCTCCTCCTCCTCCTCCTCCTCTCTCACTTGTTCTCTGTGGTCAGTGTGTGACAGAGGCCCCGGGCTGACTAATGGCTGTGGGCGAGATGTCTGGGAGATGGATCTGCCCCTCTAATTCACTGGTGGTGGACACACTGGATTTAACCCGGACTGACTGTGAATTTGTGTTTGAAGCAGTGTGTGTAAATGTGTTTGAAAGCTGGAAACAGAGAGAGAGAGAGAGAGAGAGAGAGAGAGAGAGAGAGAGAGAGAGTCTGAGCTGATGTGTGCACGCATGCATGTACCGTGTGTGTGTGTGTGTGTGTGTGTGTGTGTGTGTGTGTGTGTGTGTGTGTGCTCCCAGAGAAAAGAAGCCTATTGAAAAGCCTCTCTCCAGTCTATCAGATTAGCTCCATTAGTGGATTAGCCGGATTAGCGGGTTAATTGCACTCTGCTGCTGCGTTGGTGCGCGGAGGCTAATGACGGCTAACGCCGGTTAATCACACTCACAGCCGCGTTAGCCAGCTACTGCCACGTCTGGCAACATGGCACACACATTGGGGAAACCAGCGTACACCAGCTTCCCATGAGGATTAGGAGCAAGACATGTTTTGGACCACACATCTTTTGCCAATAGCAGGCTCTGATTTTTTTTTTTTTTTTTTTTTGGCCTGGTTATCTATTTTTCATCAACTGCTGTTGTGTGTTTTTGTCTTTTCAACACTTAATCGTGTTGTTTTTACACTTTTCAGAAGCTGGATTTAGGTTGTTTTTGATTCTTTGTGATGCATCCAGTGAAAAGATTAATTTATAGGACACTCTGAAGCCAGGATCACAGCAGGAAGGTGGTACATGTAGAAGAAAAGCTACCTGCCTCCAACCACTGATGTGGCTGTGGCGAGAGGGCTGCAGAAAAACAAGGCATTATAAAAAACATCCACTGATTGAAAAAAAAAATGTCTAGAATTAAATTAACACATACATCCCTTGGAGAAATGATGTTTTTAACACAAAGACAGAAAGAACTGTACTCATAACATATGCCAAATTCACAAGAAGCCCAAATCATTAAGAATGTGTCACACGCAATGTTTCATACAGTTTCTAAAGTTTCTCCTGACTCGACAATTCACAAAAATGAGCAAATTTATGAGGGAGTCTGGGGAATGTCTGTACCTCCTCATCCCCTTGCTACTGCTGTGGGGCAAAACGTCCTCCAATTGTTATAAATTGTTATGAAAACCTGTTATAAGGTAGCCTGGCCATGGATTTTATTTTTATTTTTTTTAAATGAATGTCACACAACATTTACAATGATGTCATCATATAGACCACATTATATAGACTGACCCTTCGGCATCCCCAGACTTCCAGCATCTCTGCCTCCAACAGCTATGGTGTACATTGGCTGTACAGTGAGCACACATGCACTGGTCTGCATTGTAAACATCATCCTTTACAAGATCGTGTATCTTAAAAAACAAACTGAAGTGTCTTATCATACATTTTTTGACTCTTAATCTCAAATGCTCCTTTTAATCCATCACCAAAACTGTATAATCCCCCCCTGTATGTGCGTCTACACTGAAGAACGTGCATTTTAAAACAGCTGAGAGCAAACAACAGTGTCTGCCTCTGCCTCCCCACCACATGAATATATTTTCAGGCGTGCATGCTGCAACATGCTATCGTTATAAAGCCATGGGCACGCTTTGACTTAATTTGCTTTGCGAGGTTAACACTGTCTGTGTGCGTGCGCCGCCTCAAACGACCCCCCGCTTATTGTTTATCCCATCGCCGACAACAAATCAGGAGATAAATATGAATGGCTGCACACTTGGGCAGTGTCGGGAACAGCATGTGGCTGCAGGAGAAGAGGAACTTTTTTGAAACAAATAGAAAATAATATTGACATTTTATTTCACTGAAAATCAGGTCCAGGTGGTGTGATTCACCTCTGGTATGATGGATATATACCGTATATTTATTGACTTATACATTTTGATCAGGTTTATATGCTTCTCATTTAATTTAGCCGGCAGGAGTCTTTGCAATAGCAGCACCACTAGTAAGTGCAGTAGATCAGTACAGATTGTTGATGTTTGTCGTGATCCTGATCATTTGGGATTGTTTATCCCTGAGTTTTTATAGGAACAAGCATAGCATGGACTTAACCACAGTATACTCTATAACAGGGCTGCCAAAACCTTTGCACTGTGTTGTGTTGTTAAGATATAAAATGGTACCAAGATCCCGAGGTCCGTTTATTGACTGACGTTCCGAGCCCGCTGTGCTCAGGTGAGTGTAAATGCCTGTGCAAACAGACAACAAGCCATCGTATGCAAGTGTTTGTAGTCGTTCCGCACATGCTTCGCATACATCGTCTACCTCAGTATAAATGAGTGCGTATGAATGAAAAATTACTTCTTTCTTTTTCTGTCTTTCTTTAAGATCTATTGTAGTAGATATTTGTAAATAAATGAGTTACAGCATGAGGCAGAGACACGGTTAGACTGAGACTTTCATTGCACTGATACCTTGTTTATCTCTACACAACAAAGCCTTCGAATCATTGAATCCATGAATTATGAAAATATTTATTTACAAGGGATCCTACATAGTTAAAGAGCATTTTACTTCACAAAAAATAAAGCAGCGTGAACACTGTTATAATCTTGAACGTCTCTTTGTTTTTATTTTGCTAGGAACATTTGGGAAGCCAAATTGAACCTTATGACTGGCCAAAACTTTAGCATGAGCTGGTTTGCAAAGCCTATCACTTCTACAAATAAAATACACCGAACAAACAGCACCAAAACAATAACATTATGCCTGATTTGTCTTTTAATTCCAATTATTAACCGATGTTTGTGCAAATATTAAATAGGTTCAGATCATTTTGCTGAGCAACTGTAAAGGCGGAATATATCAAAATCTTGTTGAATTCACACTCAAAACAAATGGGGGGAAGCGCATCTCAAGAATAACAGCTAAAGGCTGCTAACTGTAGCTCGTTAGCTCAGTTAGCCAAGCTGCTAGAGGTCAAGACTGCACCGCTAGCTGGTTCCATATACCTTACATACAGCAAACAGCTGTTTCCAAAGATTTTAAGTTGAAATTGCCTAATTTGCATTTTGAAAAAGTGTGATTTAGCAGAACCTGGTTGCCTTATTTTGATTGCGTGGAGAAGCTGTCCTTCACAGCAGTTTGAAGTCACATGTTTGTTAATACTCATTCTGATCAGTCAATTTCATTCCTCTACTCTCTTTTGCATTAATTTCCTGTACTTTACCTTTACCTTTTTACTTATCGTTTTGTTATTATTGCTGCTGATCATGCTTGTCTTGCGTTGTTGTATTGGAAAAATGGATTAATAAGGTGTTGTGTTTCATAATGATCAAAGCATACTGAATATCTGCATCCAGCGTTGGCTAATTTCAAGGATATCAATGTCAATTATTAAAATATACACATTGGTGTATCGTCTTAATTCATGAACAAATGTAAAGTAAACATGTGAAGCCAGGTTCCGACACCGAGCCCCGCCAGATCATCACCGTGGGCAGATGTGTAAACAGAACCCAAATCAGCCGCGATCAACCACCGCTGCAGAAGTGAAAAGAAAGAGATAATCGGTCAAAGCGGCGGTACGTGATATGTTGCCGATGTGGTGCTGGAAGCTGAGTGAGCGCGGTGTTATTGATGCGGTAGCCAATGAGGTCTGACACATGGCTTCAGGACAGGAAATGCCAGGGGTTATGGGTAAAATGGGTGTTAGCGAGAGAGTGTGCAGGAAACCAGAAGCACACCCACACCTATGCACGCACGCAAGCGGCATAAGGAGGCAGGAATGTGAGCGCGCACGGACACACACACGCTCACACACACACACACTTTCCATATATTCGGTGGGCACCTCGGCCTCATTAAGGGGAAGTGAAGGGCTCCCTGCTCATCTTTTAAAGATAAAACAAAGTGCTGTGATGTCATACCTCATCAGCCTTCGCCAAGGAGACGAGGAGCACTTTAGCAGAAAGAGCAGAGTGTGTGATCGCCTGAACGCACAGACCTCCCTCTGACACTCTCTCTCTTGCTTTCTTTCTCGCATAGACGCACAGAAGTCGGCGCACACACACACACATTCACTCACGATCGTGGCAGCAGTGAATGGTGGATGAGGGATGCATGTTGGTTTGGGGCTAAACATGATATCTCCTCTCCCCAGGGCCAGCCAATCAGAACAACCTGCCAGGGAAAAACAGCAAAAGCACTCAAGACCAGCCAGAAGAAAACACACACACATAAACACGGACACACACTGGCAGGCGCATAAAAAAACGACAAAAAAACACACACACTCCTGTACTCCTGTGTGCATTTTCCTCCGAGCGAGCATCCATCCAGACAAAGAAACGCCCCGGCAGACACACGCTCGAGTGTCGGGTCTGAAACCTCATCATGAGATTCATCAATAGCCCAAATATCAGCAGCTATCAGCGGTACAAGCGAGTACAAAGCCGAGCCTCGTCGTCGATGTTCTTAGAGTTGCACCAGTGCCTGCAGGGGGGTGGGACCTTAGGGTGGGAGCTAGGGGGTATGGGGCACAGGAAGTAAGTACCTGGGAGGCAGCAGTCAGGGGAAGCGCCTAGAGGTCCAGGGCCCAGGGATGATAGAGTCACCGCTGTCGGCTCTGTTGAGGGGGAAGGATTGGGGCTAAGTGTTTCCAGGGGAAGTGTAATAGTAGAGGAAATGTTGTGAGAAGGGTGAACGCGTGAAAGCGCCACGAAAAAGAAAAAAGATGAGATTGAACGCTGAATGGAGTGGAGCGGTGGTTAGTGTGTGTCAGTGGAAGAATTTCACTTTATCTCACAAGGCGTTTTTTTGTTCCCTTGATCTGATTTTTTAGATGGTTTCGGGGCCGTTTTTAGTTTCCAGGTGAATTGAGCTACGAGATCATATATCTGTGTTGATCACCTGCCGATTAATGCTGAAACAGAACTCTGATTAATTAGATCCCAGGACATAAAGACATCATCCATACTATCCATTGCTTCACACTTGGTCTGATCAGTAATAGTACATTCACACACACTACATGAAGGAACTGCGAACTTCACAGTGTTGTAAACAGGTACGGTGGCCTGTGAGTGACAGTGGTCAAGTGATTAAAGATTTTGAGTTGTGACAATTTTGTGGATAAAGTGAATTAAATGTTACTTTTTTAATACATGTTCAGGATGTAGTCAAAGGGCAGGTCTGCTGAAAAAGAGGAGATATAATGTTTTTATTTTAACTGATGTATCAAAAAATGATAATTTGATTGAACTGAATTAAAATATCCTCACCAAACAGCAACTGTACGGAAAAATTGTCTCAGTTAGTTAATGTATCATCAGAATTTTGGATACATTTTTTAGTCGACCGACTAATCAGTCGCACAAAGTCACTTACTAAGAGATGCATCTGTTAAGCCTCATAGAATATAATATGTGTCACAATGCACAAGTGTGCCAAGTTAAACATATGCAGCTCGTCTAATTACACTTGTTGTATTACTAGTGTGATATGATGATTTAGAATTAACTTTTATTTCATTATATGACATATAAGGGATTTGTTCAGTCTCTCATAATTAAACTACTTCTGTCAATCATCTAATTAATCAACTAAAACTTTTTTTAACTACTATATGTGCTTCAACAGTTTTTTCTGTCCTTTATATTTCAAATAAAACTGCAACTAAGTATATTTACTACAGTAGCTCACTGTTTTGGTGTGTATACTTCCTGTGGTTGCATGTATTCCTACACTGTGGTTGTTTCTGCTCCACTGTGTTTATCTGTGCAATCGATTTGGATTTTTAAAAAAAGTATTTAAAATGTTCTTGTCTTTTAGACAAGGTTTTATTAGATAACACCTCACCTGAAACATGTATTTCACTTTTGTTTACTTTCTCTTATCCACCTTTTTTCATTTTTTTTCTTTGTGTAAAAAAATTAATATGGAGGACATTTGATCAGCCCATAAAACATGATGAAATGTCAAGATTTGAGTAGTTACTGCAGCTCACTGTTGTCCAGACAAAAGAAAAAAGTGTGAAATTTATGGGTATCCTTGGTTTTAGCACTTGTTTCAATAAAAACAAGGCAATACCCAAAATATGTTGTCACATAATGTGGTGAAATTATTATTTGTATTTAAAACTGTTTGGAGGGGAAGTTATTGGGATACCTGCAAACTTAAAGGGGCACTGTGTAGTTTTGGAGAAGAAATAAGAACTCTGAATTTTTATATTTACAATATTAATGAGGTAATAATACAAACTCAGAAATATTTATTTTTTCTCCATGACTGAATAAACAAGCTGTTCTCAGGGGAAAATAAAGTGCCCAGAACACTGTTTGATGCTAGAAATGTGGCAGGGTCCGCCACATATAAACAAAGTACAACACAATCATGATCGCTTCTTTTTAAAATGTGTTCCACTGAACTACAGCGTTCCTTTAATATCCTGTTTATACATTAAAGCACCAGAGAACCGTCATTGAATCATGAAATCTCTTATAATAAAATACTAACGGGGGGAATTCCGCTACTTTTAGCTCAAGTAAAAGATGTGAATATACTGTCAGCATCAGGAAGGCAATCTGTAGAAAACACTGCAAAAAGAGCATCAAGCATATTAAGTCTGACAGTGACGAGGCGAAGCTAAAAGCTGCAGTTTTCTTCTCACTTGCGTGACTTTTATTTGAACCTCCCAACTTAAGTGTAAACTCAAAAACACCCTGTAAAAACTGCCCTGTGAAGAAACGTCGCCTGTCACACACAAACACACACACGTTTAGAGGGGAAGACTAGTTATGCAACGTGGCGGTCCGAAGTCTAGAATGCTGGGAAAATTATCAAACTGTAACAGCGTCAGTTTGGGATGCTGCAGATTTGTGAATCTACGAGCAGCATCCGAGTCGAAAACCATCAAACCGCAGCTCAGGTGGAGCTCGCTGACAGAGGATTAGAGAGAGGAGGCTCCCGGGTTTGTTTGAGGAGTCGACTCCACCGCTCTCCGGTTTGCCTGTGGGTCTCGCTTGGTTGTTGACCCCCTTACAGATCCTGACGAGAGTTTCCACGGACTTTCTGTTACATCACGTCGGAGTGCAAGTAAATAAGTCAACTAAAGATTCGGAGCACTGAGATGAAGAAATGTTGGATAGGTTTCCCCCCTTCTTTTATTTTGACAATTACTGCTTATTAGTCCCCACATCAAAACATAAAATGAATAAAACAGCAGTGCGAAGGCAAGGTGGGGTAGGGGTATTTGGCGACGGAGGGGTCATTATAGGGTGCAGGAGAGTGTGGAAGAGGGGGCACCAGGGCAAAGGAGGAGGGACGGCGGGGGTGACAGTTGAGGGGATTTGCGTGGGGTGAAGGCTGGGTGTGATGGGGGGGTGCAGCTTGGAGGCTGGTGTGCGGCGGGGGTGAGGGTTGGAGGGGAGGGGGGTATCAGTGGGGAATGGTGTCAGCTGCAGAGGCAGCAGGGAAAGCCGACATCTTAATAAAACAGCCTCGGGCTAAATCCCATTAAAGGCCTCAGAGCCTGTTACCACTGCTGGCCAGGTAGCGCACACACACGTAACACACATAACACACACACACATCATATATTTCTGGCTGCACGTACACACACACACACACACATTCGAATATATTATATATGGATCCATGTGTCCGTCTCTCTGTCTGTTCCTGTCTGTCCATGTGTGGGGGTCTTTTCTTTGTGCTCACTTTTTGTGTGTGTGTGTGTGTGTGTGTGTGTGTGTGTGCACGCGTGTGGTTTCACCATCTGACCAGCGTGCAATTATACCCTCCAAATCACACAATGCTGCACACACATAACCGCCAAAACACATCTTCCCTCTCCCTCTCCCTCAGTCTCCGGCCTATTGTTGTTGAAGGTGCATGGTTAATTCACCACCAGGTCGACTTGTTGTGAACCGGCTTCGTCAGCTTCGATTTCTCAGCCTCCGTCTCTGCCTCCAAACCTCTCGTCTGATTAGAACCGGCGAGGAAGAGGTGGAGCCGCCAAGCCCAAATGTTTTTCGAGGAAAAAAAAAAAAGACAGAACGTCCCCGAACTCGCCGCCAGAAGAGATGTTGTTGTTGCTGCTGCTGCTGCAGAGGAGGTCTCCGGGCCTCATCGCTGTATAGATGACGTGCGAGAGGCTCGTGAACACAACAGCTATTTAGATGCATGTGTAGGAATGACACAACATCTTGTTAGTCCGCCTCTGTGTGCTGTAAGTCGTTTTTACAGGTTCACTTGGTTCTATAATTGGGCAGCAGTGCTGCAGTTGATCCCCGCAGCAGCCCTGTTTCCTGGCAAAGTGTCCTTGAATGCCTTCCACTCATTATAAATGGCTCAGCATCAGTTAAATGGCCTCAGTATAAAAATGGAGCAGTGGAAAAGGGACAGAAAGTGTAAAAAAAAAATAAAAAAAACCTGGTTAAACTCAGATTAATCTGAAAAAGACCTTTCTTTAGTTCTTAAAAAGTGAAAAAGTGTATTTTTTCAAACTTTATGACGGTTGCTGGAGAGGCCCGATCAACCTCCAGAGGTCATCTATCAGGGTCAGGCTCTTCCTTTCTCAGTCTGAGGGGATGGTGCAGGGGTGCCTTCACCCTTCTCCACCTCATTCTACAGCGCCCCTCGGTGGCTACACATCAGAGCTGTCTGATCTCGTGGGAGGACAGCGAGCACTTTCTTGGAGGTTTCAGAGCTGTAACACTGTGTTCTGAGATATCTCTGAAAGCCCCTTTGTTTTTTTTATATATACATGACTTCTCTATCCTGAACAGGAGATAAATAAATGCAATGTGTCATAAGTTCATCTCCTCCTCTGGCATCAATGACGGGGGGAAATCAGAGAGGTGAACAAGCATCGTACCACGAGGGCAAAAAACTAAAAGTTTACGGAGGGCCATGGGCCAAAGGCAAACACCTATTGTATCGTTATGATGTAGTAATGTCCTGAGTTACTCTGCCTGCAATGCTCAGGGTATAAATAATGAGTAAAGAGGGATCCTGCATATTTAGAGCGCTTTTAACTAAAACATTGAATGGCATACACTGATTTATATTGAAATCTTTTTTCAGAAATGTTCACTTAACATCTGGCAGACCAAAGCAAACCTTGTGGTGGGCCACAATGTTGCCTGCAGACCCCACTTTGGGCAGGACAAAGGAACTAGTCCTGTGAGTTAATGATAATCTAGTATTTTCAAGTAGCTTGTATTTCCATATTTCCTATCCATTTTTTACCTACAAGGATATTATAGTGTATTTTGTCACATTGTTCTGTCATTACCTTTACCATCAACATTTCAACGCCCCTTTATTTCACTCGTTAATCATTTTTCAAAATACGGGGAGTCCCATCCTGCATTAGTGATCTCAAGACTGAAAAAAAATATATATAGGCTATTCATCCACTATCATGAAGAGGGGATGAATAAAAGTGGTGTGTCAGTAATTAACCTCCTTCTTTCTTGTGACAAACACAGCAGAAAGAAACCTGGACCAGTGGCTTCATCTTCACCTTACAAAGAGGTCACAAACTAAATCTGAAGTGCCACATGATGGTTAAAAGCATGACAAAGAAAAGTGAGTATACTTCCGAAATAAGAAATGGCTATCTCTTATTCTTCATATCAAATCATCCGAGAAGGAACAAAAACCCTCTCAGCTTGATGACATATGCAACATGTGACAGGCAGCCATATTAAAAAAGGGGGTCACATGCTTGAAAAAAAAAAAAGGTTTGGTATCGCTGCTCTGCTCCGCACAGCTGCATGCTGGTACCTCCAGCTGCACGTCTTGAGTACGAGGCAGAGACGGCAAGTCGCATTTTTTTGAAAGCAGGGAAAAGAAAACGGCAGAGAAAAAATCTTCTCCGGTGCAGACGAGCTCTGGAGGAGATTTGTCAACGCTGGCAATTCCTCCCTGGAGCACTACAGACGCTTGTATGATGAACAGTATCTAAACTGTCCTCTGAGTTTTTAATCCACACACACACACACACACACACTCTCTCTGATTCCGGGCTGGGATCCAAGTACACTGGCCCAAATGAAACACATGCTCACACACACATAGACACACACACGCACACACACACACACACACACACACACAAAGTGGGGGGGAGATCAATATGAAAGAGGAATCTATATGTCCCAAAGTTGAAGTTCAGCCTCTGTCTGACAGAACACACAAGTTCCTGTTGTAGTAAACTATTGTTTTGACAGGATGTCACTTCAGTTCTGCCGAGTGTGTGTGAGAGCGCCGAGCGCCGCGCGCCTCCTCTTTATCTCAGGCCTAAGGCTACTGTCACTGAGCCGGGGGGAGAGTGGGAGACCGAGGCAGACAGACAGAGGGAGAGAGAGAGAGAGAGAGGCAGGGAGGGAGAGAGAGAGAGGCAGGGAAATAGGGAGGAAAAAGGGAGAGATAATTCACTTGTCAGCTGCCTGATGAAATGCCATTTTAACTGAAGCTGCTAATAGGAGCATTACAGGGGTTCAGCAAGCCTGAGACAACTTGCTGATACTGAAGCGTGTGTGTGTGTGTGTGTGTGTGTGTGTGTGAGTGTGTGTGTGTGTGTGTGTGTAATGCCAATACCAGCATACTTTTCTCCCTCCTTTATATAAAAATCTCCCGCTGACAACAACAAACACCGCCGGGGTCAATGTAGATTTTTGTTTTCCTCCTCCACCCAGTCACAACAGCTGCTCCACGGACCCCCAGACGTTAATTACTCCACGAGACGTTCGCTTGTCACGAGAACTGATGTTAAAGTGTTAAAGAAACTCTCCGCTTCCTCTACATGATGTTTGAAACCTCTCAGTGCGTTGTGGTCTAACTTTGTTTTTGTTGCTTTAAAGTTCTGGCTCTGGGTGAACGTTCGATACCTTTACTTCATTCCATTTCTTGCAGCAACAGTACACATGATACATATGATACATATATGATACATATACAGTGTACAGATGAATGAATATACAAGATGCACAATACATCAGCGGAGTAGTGATAGTGAGAAGGGATATACACTTACTGTGGTGAATACAATATAAACAAGGAACATATGCAAGATGTACGGTTCAAAGCAGCTATGAAATATCAGTAGTGTAAAAATGAATACAAACAGATAATATGTGTGGTGCAAAATTAGCCAATATGTAAAAACACATTTTCATTATATAGAGTAAGTAAATAAACATATAAGATGATTACTTTACATTCTACATTACACTGCAACTGTTAGACTAAACCTAATTTGGATTTAATTGAATTTAATTGAATTCATCTTAATCTAATCAGATGTCTATTTGTTTGATTGCATGATAGAGGAAGATCCACATAGCACTTTAAATTGAAACATGTTCAAGTAAAATATACAAAGTGTGAGAGTGACCGAGAGCATCAACACATATTCAAAAAACACACTTTTGAAGTTAAATAGAAAAACTCAACAAACTGTAACTTTTGTCTTTTATGATTTTCTTGATAAATACAGGCGCCTGTGAAGTTCTATAAACAGTAATAATGTAAAACAAAACCAAGCAACACACAGATATTATCATAAGACAAAGACGCACCAACAGGATAAAAAAAAAGTCTCTCTGCTCCTAAAAGAAGTTGTTAATACATGTGATCCAGTCAGGTGAGAAGGAGTTTTACGAGTTAACTCGTAGTGCGCAAACAGCAATTTTGCAGATTCCTTAGAGGAATGTAAAATAATTTTTCCATGATGGAGTTTTATGAGTAACGATTATGTGCCAAAAAAGTGTGATCATCGTACAGCAAAGAAGCGCTGAGAGATGGCAAATGCATACATTCGCTTCCCCTGACAGTATCTGCACATCAGTACTAATGATTAAAAAAAGAGTCTTGCAATATTGCTCTCGAACACACTTTAAGCTCTTCATTTCTGGGCTGCACTTCCAGTTCTTGATGACATGTAGCTCTTGTCCTGTCTGAGTTGTAATGCACTGATTATAAGCTATAACTTCTGTCTAATGAATGTGATCTAATTTAGACCTTTAGGCTGGAACGACAAACCATCTTAAATTTCTTCCACATTGTGGTTTAATCACAAAAATATGGTTTATCAAAGTGAAACCTGACACATTAAAAAAAATCTAGATTATTGAGCATAATTCACACTAAAAACACACTATTTTATCTTCTAGACTGAAAATGAATTGTCCAAAATCTTGGATGTGAAATGAGTTTGTGTTACATAACGTGGAATAGATAATAAACTTCCGTGTGATGGTGATTTGTTGTGTGTGAGTTTTGACGGCGTGTTACGTTTCATACAAACACGGCGGAAGCTCATATGGCATCATCACAGCAGCCAGTTTATACTGTCCACCAGCATTACTGTTTTTCAAAGGGACATCCAACACACACACACACATACACACACAGAGAGACACACACATACACACTCAGACACACTCACTCACACAGAGAAAGGGTTAAGAGAGCCCTGAGGCCAAGTGATTTACGCAAGAATGGGCTGAATAGTTACTGTCTCTTTCTGCATGAGTGTGTGCAAATGTGTGTGTGTTTCTGCGAGTGAGTGAGTGAGCGAGCGTGTGTGTGGGCTCTCAAGTACTGTATTTAAATGAAATACTCAAATACAGGACTGCAAAACTCTGCTTTAAAGCCGTAGAGTTTTAGAGACTGGTTGATGTCTTTCTTCCGTCCTGCCTTATGTTAAGAAAAAGCACACACACACACACACACAAACACACACACACACACACACACACACACACACACACACACACACACACACACACACACACACACACACACACACACACACGACAGTTAAACACATAATCCAATGCACAGACTCGTGTTAAGAACATTTAAAGCTTGGTTAAATATGACCTTCAAGGTGTTATTATATTTTTTTAAACAACTAATTGATTATATTTTCAGAAAACATATTATTTCTTATTATCTTTAAATTAATTCCAACTTAAGTCATATTTCATATGTAGGTAATACAGTACATTTTAGTTGGGTGTTACTGCGTTATATTTTGTATGTTTATTACATTATATCACGAGCATGATCAGAAACAAAAATCACACATTTTCTTAAAAAAATGTCAAATTATGTGTCTTTTTTTTTGTCCTTATAGAATTAATCCTCATGTAACTATTAAAAGTGTAATACTGCTTACTCGGTAAGACTCAAAACTGACCCAGAGGTGTCAATCTGTGAAGGCAGGACTGCCACTCGCTCTGCTCTCAGTCTGTGAAGAGCCTGAATGCCATCTAGTGGCTGCAGCAGGAGGCCCGGCGGAGGCGCTGCGGTACAGCAGGAGGGATCAGAGGTCACAGAGGGAGCGACTTCAATGTCAACAGCACCCCCTGCAGGCCGAGGCCCGCACTGCTGTTGCTGCCACACACAAGATCAGCTGCTGTGGTTGCATGGAAGTCTTCATTTGTTAAACACAGGTTGGTTAAATATTTATTATTTAATTATATTTATCGTGTGCTCGTTAGAGAGGCGTACGAGGGAAATGTGGAAAGTGAAAATCTTGCACCTGGTCTACGGTCTATCAAAAGATCACCTGTTTGTATCTGTGTGACTATTTACCAACTTAAGGAAGACCATAATGCCGGAAATGCATAGGTATGTTCTTACTGTTATTAGATGTTGACGACTTTTCAACTCGTTACCCTCTCGAGTGCCTCGAGTTCCCGTCGCACCTGACACGACAACGAAAGCAAGCTGAACACAGCCGTCCTGTTTCTCATCTCTTGTCTCTGCTGAGTGTGCAACATTTTGTATAATATACTTTTGTGTGTTGCTTGCTTTTGCTTTGGAGCGCCTTAATTTGTGCTGCTCTTATTGTAATCGACATGCCCTACATCACGATTGTTGTTTTAAACTCGTTTCTTCATTTGTTATCTGACTTTACATTGCAAACTTCACACCAGACCAGGAACTACAGGTGAAAATTAGACTCTTTCTTAATTCTGACATACATTCAGTGATGCTCATTAATATAATACGCCCCTGAGAAATAAACTGAATGAGAGATTGTAACAAAACCACCACAGTGATTGTTGACCTCCGCTAAAACAGGTCCAGTGTGAGAATACAATAATTACTGATTTAAATGAGCCTGTTTGAAGGTATTTGTAAAGGTGCACTATGTAGTTTGGAGGAAGAAGGAAACTCAGAAGAGAAGGATCTTCATTAATTCATTTTTATTTTATCCAAACAAACAAACTCAAAATTTTCATGACTGAATAAAGAAGCTCAACTTAAAGGACAACACAGTTTCATTACTTTACTTATATGTGGCGGACCCTGCCACTTTTCTAACTTCAAACAGTGTTCTGTGGACCTAACACTGTTGTGGAAAAAATAAATATCTCTCAGTTTGTATTATTACCTTAGTAATATGGTAAATATTACAATTCTGAGTTTGAATTTGATCTCCCAAAACTACACAGCGGCCCTTCAAATATACATACGAAAAAAACAACATATTTTTTAAAACAGTTTTTCAGGCAGGGAATGAGACCTTCCCAGCAAAGAGCTCCATTTCCAGTTCTCACTCACTTTTTGTTCCTCATTAGTCTTCTTCATCCTATCGATGCGCGGATCACAGTAAATAACCACCGTCGTACTCTTTCGTTTTCCTCCAAGCAAACTGGAAGCTTTCAGTAACTAATTGTGTAGCTGTTGGTGCATCAAAGCATTCATCCATAGAAAGAAACTTAAATAAAATCCTTTTGACACATCAGCCAGTTAAAGGGGCACAATGTAGTTTTGGAGAAGAAATTCAAACTCAGAATTGTATTGTATTGTATTACAATTTCACTGAGGTTATAATACAAGCTCATACATTTTTTACATAACAACAAGCTGTTCTCAGAGGAAAATAAGGCCCTAGAACACTGTCTGAAGCTAGAAAGGTGGCAGGGTCCGCCACATATAAACAAAGTAAAACAATATGAAATTGTGTTTACCTTTAAGTTGAGTTTATTCAGTCATGAAAACAAAGAGAGTTTGTTTATTTAGTTTGTTCAGGCTTAACATAATAGGTCACTGATGATCTTTCTCTTCTGGTATCTAAGATTTCTTCCACAATAATACAGTGTGCGTATTTAACAACAAATAAAATGTATAATAATACTATGTTGTATAAGCAGTATACTATATACAACGCTCATAAAGGCAATGCAAGTTTATTTGTACAGCACCATTATGACACAAGGTCATTCAAAGTACTTTACAGGGGCATGGAAATACATTCATAATAAGACATGAAGAACATTTTTGAAATTGCATTTAAAGGGGCAATAAAGACTCAAAGATAACGAAGTGGTTGTATGTTAAAGAAAGAGATAAACAAAGTAAAAAGCATTTATAAATAAACCCATTGATTTTACTGTAGACCTGGTGTGGCGGCACCTCGTCAGTGACTTTAATACAGTTACGTAGAATAGATCAACACAGTATAACTATAGTGGAGTGATTTTACTGAGTCTAATGCAGTGCAGACTCTCCTTCCACATTAATGTCCCAGCGGCCATCAACATTCAGCTGGTGAAGGGAAAACAGGGACAGTGGATGGGCCTTCAGTGTGTGACTGCGCTGTGAAGGAGCACGGGACCGTGGAGACTGACAGGACACACACACACACACGCACACGCACCTTACAAATAGCATGAGTTTGTGTGAGTGTGCATTCTCTCAAGGTGTGCTTGTCTATCTGTGTGTGTGCGCCTGTGTGTGTGTGTGTGTGTGTGTGTGTGTGTGTGTGTGTGTGTGTGTGTGTGTGTGTGGAGCTGTGGATCTCCTAATTTAGCCTCTAGAGAGCTGAGACGTCGGGGTGTCAATCTCACTGCGCTGCTTTTTTCCCCACTTAACTTTTTAACCGAGTTTCCTCCTCTTTGCAATCCTCTGTATTTATAGCTGCCAAGCCTGGAGCAGCCACGTATGTCTCTATGTTTGTGTGTGTGTGCGTGTGTGCATGTGCGACTGCGGTATTTACCAACATTAAACTCTTTGTGCTGTGTGTGTGCGTGTGTGTGTATAGCTGCACAGCTGTTGATATTGTGGGGTTAGGGGTTTGGTATTTCAGTCAATTTCCACAGAGACGAAGATGAAGCGCAACGCGCGCGCGAGAGAGAGAGAGACAGAGGAAGTGTGGAAATCGCTGGAGGAAAAAGAGAGAGCAGAGGAAGAAAGAGAAGGAGGTGAAAGGGATGAGGAGGGAGGGTTGGTGGTGGTGGTGGTGGGGTTTGAAGGGGGTAGAGGGATGGATGGAGGGATGAGGCAGACTTCTGGCCGGGCGAGCTGCTCTGAGACTAATTAAGGTGAGGGCAGTGGCAGAGACGAGGTAATGATGAAGAAAAGGATTTACTCCCTCCATCCGTTCGTCTAAGACACACACCACCACCTCTCTACCCGTCACTCAGCCCCTTCACCTCGCTTCCTTCAACCCCCCTCCATCCCCTGTCCATCTCCCCCCCTCTCAATCCTCCTCTTGTCTTCCAGTGCTTCACCTCCATTTCCTGTCCTCTCTCAACAAACCAGTTTAGGACCATTTTTCGTGAAACACACAACAGTGATTTGGCTCCCGAAACTAATCCAAGCAGAATAAACATCAGTTTCACGTAAAGAAAAGTTGACAGCAGGGCGACGAACGAGGCGTTACCATGTCACTCTAGTGCAAACAAGACCTGAGGATAAGCAGGTGTCTGTGCTGCCCACTCCCGTCAGCGCAGCGTGAGATTTTAGGATAAAATTGGTATCACTCCCTCAGACCACACTGACATTAAGTTCCATAACTTCAACAAATGTTAAACTAATTTGGGAGCGGTAAAACAGTATGATCAAACAAAGAGAAATATGGCTCACAAACACAACAAAAATAAGAGCAGAACAAGAACATGCAACTCTTGAAACAACACAGAGATGGAAAAAAGTTCACATACAAAAAAAATACACACAACACAAACGACAAGGCATGTAATATTCAAACATAACATAAATTGCGGCTCAGTATGTTCAAAAATTTTAATGCGGGTTGCACTTGCCGCCGATATTTTGGGTTCATTTCAACTCTTTCTGAAAACGGTATTTTGCAAAGTAATTCAATAAAAGCTGCTTCTTTTAGCGTTCTCTTTAAAGGCCGTTCCAAACAAATCATTGTTTAACAAAAATGACAGGTGACCTAGTGCAGTGGTAGCGATGCATATCATGTACTGCGAGACCTGCAGGCAAAAAGCGAGGACTTTAAAGGCGATGGTAAGTCTGTCTTTGGGTTCGTCTCTGTTCATGTCGCTCTCATTATCTTTCAAAGCACCCAGTGTGAGGGGGAAAACACTGAATGCATATCATTTTGGGGAACATGTTGGTATGAAAAAATAATAAGTGATCAAGTTTAAACACAATGAACAGTCTGATGTAACAGTGGTATCAGATCATCATTACTTTTTTAAGACAACGCTGGATAAAACTTTATGGTTTGTATCTTTGAAGCAAAAGATAATAATAATCATAAGATTGCAAACGCGTTTCAACATGATCATTTACGTTCAGTCGGCCACTGGTTGCTGAAAAAAAAACAGATATGAACACAAAAGCGAACAGCGTTAAAACAATTCTAGAATAAGTTAAATTATTAATAAAAACGTAAAATCTTTTGCTTTCATTCTGCTTCTGTGTTCCACTTTGTCTCCCTCTAACGCTCCGTGCAGCAGCGCCGCCGTCTGCTGAGGCCCTCACATCTTCACGTCAACACTGATTTGACAAACTAAAGAGGAACAGGTTTGGTTTCAGCTTGAAGGCTGCGCAGCGTTGTAATGTTATCAAAAGGCTTCCGAATACCAGCGGTGGTGCATTTTCCTCAGACCATTATCTTCACACCACTAAAGTAATGCGTAAAGTGCGCGGCGTCTGTGGTTTTAACGCTTGTCGTATCAGGTGCTTATGACACGACTGTTCTTCAAAACGATGGGATGACACCTGCTGTCACAGAGCGGGGCGAAAAAACCGGTTTAGGAGGATTTCAGGCACTGGTGGGAAATCAATAATAATACCAGACTGCAGGTGTGTACGTTCCATTTGATGAACCAGCTTTTGGAACCGATCTCGTTGCCAGTTAAATCTATGGTGTCACACTTTAGCACCTTTTGAGCCCTTTGACCTGTCAACATTTCTCCTGATTATTTCATTACGATCAGCCTCTTTTCCACATTCTAGACATTTACTGTTTAACAGACAAAGTATGTTGTTGTCTGTGAATGCATTTGACAGAGGAATGTTGTTTTACTAATGTTGCACTGAGCCCACATGACCTAAGTATCTATTGTGCAAAAACTTTTCAACACTTCAATCAATCAGTTCTAGGGACAATTTGTTTGTAATTGACAATTTATTATATAAATAACTTTTTGGGGTTATTTTTATGTGATGTTGCTGTGACACGGGTTGCTGTCGTAGAGAGCTTTGTCGTATTTTAATATGCAATGACAATAAGGTATCCCTCGACTGTAGCTCTTTATTTCTTTTTGTTGATATGTGCCGTCTTATTAAATAATGTTAAAAAAGTTCAACTCTTAAACTGCTGACTGCACTTGCAACTGAGATGTTTGGACCATTTTGATTGCTTATGAAAATGATATTTAAGCAAAATTATTAAATGAAAAAAATACTTTTAATGCACTTTTTAAAAGCTATTGCGAATAAATACATATTTTTATTTAAGAATCTGATTAACTCTGTAAAATATAATAACATATATTCAAGTATTTGATTAATTGAGAGAAGTTTCTTAATGTATAGACAGGTTTTTACATTAAACTTAACCACTATTTAACCTTCATGCCTTGCACTGTACCTGCATTTTAAATATAAATATAAAAGCAATTTAAAGGCTTCAGAAGGAGACTTGGAGACGTGGACTTGCTTGAACATTGCTGTCCAATTCAACTCATCTGACCCTCACCTCCCCCCCTCTCTCTCTCTCTCCTTCACTGTCAGACAGTTGTGTCTGCTCGCTCGCTCGCTCCAGCTGTGACTCCTCCACTGGTTTTTCTCCTCCCTCCATCTTCCCCTCTCCTGCTCATCCTCGGGCATCTTTCTGTGGGCAAACAGGCAGCTAGGGCGGCTTATCATGAGGCCTCCTGTTCCAGCACTTCCTTCTTCCGAACAATCCCCTCCACCCATATTTTTCCTGCACCTGCTGCTCGCCGTGTTTTGGCCTCGTCTTGTTACATATTTGCGTAAGTTTTCTTGTCATATCCTCTCTGCACAGCTGATATTGATACACATGATATTGTGTGGCCGTTTGTATAACCTGCACTGAAACAGATGTCACACGGTTACAGGAATGTGATTTACTGTAACGTGAACCCTAAAAATGCAAATCTTTGCAGTTACAAGGAGTTACAAGGAGTAACACAGACATAAAAGAAGTCTGGAAGGTGACATAAAACTATGTAACTCTTAAAAAATTAAATCACATGTTCACATTTGAGTCTATCCTAAAATAACAGTCAAGTATAAAGATCTGATGTGCGTCCCTTGAAAGAAACAGGGGACACAGTCCACAGTTTTTGTTCATCTGAAATTAATATAAATCTAAGTGAATACAATCAAGGGGTTACAATCTGGTAAAACTTAACAATATGGTACACAAAAATGTCAGTAGTTACTAAGGAACAAGTGAGGAACAACCTAATACTTAATGACTCATTAATGAGTAATTCCTGAATAACTGTGTGCACGTGCATGACCAGTGTAAGTGAATGGCCATGAGATATGCATTCTTTCAGCTGTGTTGTATGGACTGATATAATTCCTGAAATCTGGACTGGAGAACTTTTCTTTTAAAAACCCTGTCCACAAAAATATACATCTTAGTCGTAAGACTGTATTCCAAGATTTGTAAGTGTGAAACGACAGGATATTCTTCATGACGGACCAAGGGGGCAAAAACGTAAGATTTTTGACAGGAAGTCAGGACATCTCCAGCCATATTTAGGTCGACTAACACAGATATTTTAAGCCAGAACATGATCCTTTCCTCACCCTTATTACATGGATTTTGTGCCCACATCTGCTGTAACCAGATCATGAACACAAATAGAAAGCTGAACCCTGACAAACAAAAAGTTGCAACAAAAAAATATTTGTTAAGTAGTAGTAATTTGAACTCGTTCGTTTTTTGGAGAAACAAGGTGGGGGGGCAGTGATACTGGATGGCTTGCCTGTCGTACAAACATCTCATCCACTTTGAAGCTAATGTATTGCAGTAAGTAATCAAAGGGAATTCAGGCTGACTCTGGTAAAGATTATTTAATCTTTCCAAATCTAATGTAATTATTTGTTTCTTGCGAGCACGTCTGCTTCCAGCTCAGTAAACCACCACGAGATGTGAGGAAAATGTAGGAACAACCTGCATCACTAATGGGTAGCTTTTTATTCCTGGGGTTTCAATGAAAACATGAATTCTCTTGCTTCACGATGCACTTCCTTTCTAGCTGATTTTCCAAAGCAAGTTGGTGAAATAAGCAGCATGAAGATCGCATGTTTGATCACTGAGCGCATCAGACGGAGAAGAAAAAGCACCTCAGAGGAACTTTGGTGTCGGTTTTTTCTCACAGGCTCGTTCTGTAAACTACTCCAGTGTATAAATAAGAGAGAAAAAACAGTGCACTTTGGGCTGAATAAATATGGTACGCAATCACTCTCTTGGACTGTAAAAACTATCTATAGAAAATAAAGGTCAAACATATGTCCCCTTGTAACTTGATTATCGCTATGAGTGAAAAGTAGATTCCAGTATTCACACACAAAAAAAATAAAACTATTACAATAAAATACTATGTATCAGTAACTCGACCTTACTGGTAGAATTCTGTTTCCTGCAGGTGTGCCGGTGGGAGAGTCATCATGAACTTGTGCCGTGCAGCGAAAAACTCTGTTTTTTTAGATTCTCGTAGGGATACCAGAGTTTCAATGTTCATCATGAAAGAGGAAATCTGGACACTAGCTTTCGCAAACCACTTGGGTTAGACCTGAGGGAGGCCCTTCCTGGATCTGATCGGTTTCAATACCATGTTCTCTAGCATTTACTTCCTGTTTGCACCAGAGTGATTTTCCCGAAGTATCATAAGAACCTCAGGACGAGGTGTGCAGAAGGGCCATTTTTGATGAGCCCAACACTGACCTCTCTTAGGAACAGGAAAAATAGCTTGAAGTAGCAGATCTTATAGGTTTTACTGTGTCATCTCGGGCTCTAGCAGGCTTTTAATACATAAATAGAACTAAGAGGATATGGAGCTGATGAGAATGTGTCTGTCACCCCCAAAAACACATGACTTTCCACGCGACAAGACCACATATACAGTTTATGCTAAAACCTGATTGGACTTAAATGTGTGTGAGTTGAAAATATTGAACTCAAGCAAAATGTTCACGTGGCGCTGTGCTGCGAAAGCCTGTCGCCATTGACGTTTCACAGTGATGTCATGACAATAACGTTGCTGATGTCAGGACATTCATCAACAACAATGTAGGAGAGGATAATGATCACTAAAAGTGACTGTGTCTGTCTGCAGACACCCAGAGATGTACGATGTAACACATCTACTCATACCAAGACAGGACAAATAAGGAGCTGCCATAGAGGGAAGTGAGTGAGAAGATCAGGCTGCTTACCAGTTTTGGAAAAACGACTCAGCAAGGCACAGCCAAGCTTGTATCGTCCGAACTCCATTCAGGGAACAAGCATTTAAAAAGTTGTTTGCTTGTCATCTGGCCCACACACTTGACGAAGCATGAGTTCAGGTTTTTTACAAGGCGGCATCATGATGTTGTTATTTCGGCGTTCTTCTGATCCATTTATTGCTGTCAGATCACAGAGAAACACAAGTAGACTTGATTAGAAATGTATAACCCCAGGATTCGTACTCATGCGAGTAACGTAACGCAATTATTTTCTTCACATTTGGTCTGAATAGCGCATGAGGTTTTGCTTTTACTTTGGAATTTGTGTTCAACTTGTGTTTGTATGTTGTAGTGGTCAACAGTTGGCTGACGTTAGCAGACTCTAATACTAAGCTACATTAACAAAATAATCACCACTGCCATTGACTATTGAGGTGGCTGCAGAGCAGAGCTAAACTTCATAGTCAGTCACAGTGGTGTCTCATTGAATTTGACAATGCATTGATCTCTCAATGACTGCTACCTTCGGACTATGGTACATGTGATTGTGTTTTGTGTTCTGGTACAATAGTTTTGTGGCATATTCTGTATAATTTGAGTTATATTTTTTTTTTACAAATAGCTGCCAAACTCAAGACAACTATCTGGATCCAAAAAGAGACTGGATTATTTGTGCACGGTCAGCAATCTGTTATGTCAACTCCCACCTGGTGCCCGTCCCTTCCTGCAATGCTTTCTGAACTGATACTTGCATTCAAATTACTGCCTATCCACGTGAAGCCTGAAGAAGAAGAAGAAGAAGAAGAAGAAGAAGAAGAAGAAGAAGAAGAAACCCTGAAGAGGAGAAACAATTCTTTTCGTTGCAGCTTTCATTCACTAACCCTTTTAAACTAACCTTAATTTATCTTAATCCAAATGCTAATGAGTTCCAAAAGAGGGATAAAACAAAAATAACTCACTTTGCAAAACATATCCTCATTACGAAGATCAAAACTCAGAGGACAGAAGCACAAGGACACACACCTAGAAATCAGTGACGGAGTCCACGTTTGAGTAAAGGAGGGGTGAAAACAAGCCACCGACAAATGGAGTTTTTGTCTGCAAAATGGCGAGAAGGCAACCTTTGACCCCATTAGCTTCCAGCGCCTAAGAGGCGGAGCCCGCAGCCCAGCGGGCGCTCTCATTGGACAAGGTCGTTGGACATTTGAGCTCTGTGGGGGGACGTGATTGGAGCGCGAGCCTTATGCAGAGCACAGGATGCAGACGAGAACAAGAGACATTGACACAGCATGAGACACAAGCAGAGAGAGAAGGAGGCTGAGACGAGAGAGGGATGGATGGATGGAAGGAGAGGCGGTGAGGAAGGTGTGTGTGTGTGTGAGCATGTGTGTGCGCGCGCGTGCGTGTGTGTGTGTGCTACAGAAAAGCCCGGATAGCAGTGTGTCAAGAGTGCTGTCAGTCACTCATCCATCCAGCTGGCTAATTGGCTCCTTACCCTCTCTCTCTCTCTTTCTCTCTCCTCCTCTTTGCCTCACTCACTCTCTCTACCTACCTCCCTCCATCTCTCCCCCCCTCGCTTGCCCTCTCTCTCTCCCTCCATCAGGCGTTGCTCCTAACTGCGCGCCGGAGGCCAAAATGCAGATGAGCTCTGCCTCGCGTCAGGGGGAGCTTCTGCTCTGCTTAATTATCTGAGTGTGTGTATGTGTGTGTGTGTGTGTGTGTGTGTGTGTGTGTGTTGTGTGTGAGAGATAGAGGAAGAGAGAGAGAAAGAGAGAGAGAGAGAGAGAGAGTTAGCTTATCAGCTTACCAGCCCACACACACGCACATTCACACACTGTTCATGCTGCGGCTGCTGTTGCTGCTATGCTAAACAGCAAGGCATCCTGGGAATTGCAGTGACAGCTCATTTTGGTTTTTTCGCAGTCTATGTATGAAAGCTGCTGAGAGACAACCCTTCCTCCCCCCCTTTGCCTCCCCCCTTACAACACACACAAACACACACTGACATATACGCACACTCGCTCTCCGCGGTGCTCATGGGAACGGGTCCGGGGCCTGTCACTAACCCTCCCCCCCCATCCCTTCCTCCCCACATCACCCCACCCTTCCCTCATCGCCGCGGTGACAGGGCTTGTTGACAAACGCCAGCAGTCATCAGGGCACCATGGGAAATCTTCTGCCACCATTTTGTCAGCAGAATGACAGAAGTTGTTAATGTCTCGCCTCTCGCCCTGACACGAGACGCCGGGGCTGACAGACTCTGACACGCGCCATACACACTCACGCGCACACACTCCTTGAGATACACACTGCCGTGCGCAGCCGTACACCGACACAAATGTCACGCTCGACACCGACATAAACACACACATCCATGCACACACACACACGACATTCATGTCCACATTTTGTGCCCCCCATCCTTCACTCTCCCCCCATCTCACTCAACTAAATCAGTCAGTGTGTGTGTGAGAGTGTGTGAGTGTGTGTGTGTGTGTGTGTGTGTGTGTGTGTTGTCTGAAAACTAGATGCGTATGGATGTTTAGTGTGTATGACTTGGGAGTGTTAATGAGGATATGTCTATGAGTGTGTATGGCTCCTAATGAGTTGTACTCTAGTGTGTGTGCGTATGTGTGTGTGTGTGTGTGTGTGTGTGTGTGTGTGTGTGTGAGAAAACAGTGTCTCAGCTCTCGTTATGGATGCGGTGTATGCGTCTGATCAATAACATTTACAATCCCGACAGGAGATCGAGTCTGGCGGACAACCCTAACTGACCGTTATGAGAACATGATGAACTCCGGACACAGCGAACACACACACACACACACATGCGCGCATGAGCGCGGAGATACATATGGGCAGCTTCTCTGGACAGCCAATTACCGTTCCTCATAATCCACTTGCTCCACACACAGCCTCTGACATCCACCTGTGTATAGTCGGTGTACAACCGACTGATGTCGAGATGTATTTCTCGAGTGTGTGTGTGTGTGTGTGTGTGTGTGTGTGTGTGTGTGTGTGTGTGTGTGTGTGTGTGTGCGTGTGTGTGTGTGTGTGTGTGGGGGGTGGGGGGGGGGGGGGGTGGGGGGGGGGGGGGTGCTGCTGAGGATGCTAAAGTTCCCTCATGAATCCACAAAGATACACCGTCTTAGGCACACAGGCCCCTGATCAGATCAACATTGGTAGTTTACCACATCTCGCTGCACCAGCTGCACCTGTTAGGAACTGAACTCTCTGTTTAATGCAGGATTTCATTGAGTCGTACCTGCAGGGACGGACACTGCGGAATCTGTTGGAAAAAGTGGAAAAAGATGTGTTTATATAGTGCTTCAGAGTGTGAATTAGAATTCGATTGGGTGTTTCAGGAAGTGGAAAAGAAGCCCAGTGAATGAGTAAGAGCATTGCCAGATTGAAAATACAGATAACACAATGTGACATCTCTAAAACAAGACATGTGGAGGCCACTTGAGAAAAGGCCATATTAGCCTACAGCAGGTCTGGAGGTAGTTTTGATATTAGAGAACCCAGGTATGTTTTTTAGATACAAAAGGAAGGTGGTTAACCATCTACTCAGCTCTTCAACTCAATTCAACTTCTTACTTTCTAAAATTGTAATCAGAAGAGAAAGTTTTTCATTGACTGATTTTCTTTTATGCTTGAACAAATTAAATTTAAAAAAACCTATCTTTCTTTCTTGACTGAATAAACGGGATAAAAGGACAACACAATTTCATACTGTTTACTTTGTTTATGTGTGGCGGCCCCTGCCACCTTTTCTAGCTTCGGACAAAGTTCTGAGACCTGACTGTCCTCTGAGAACAGCTTGTTTATTCAGTTATGACATTTTCTTTTTACATTTCTGAGTTTGAATTTCTTCTACAAAACTACATAGTGTACCTTTAAGTTAATTAAACCTTCCAGGAGATCTCAAGCACCTTCATGTCACATTCACATATAAGAGGAGGAGCATAATTGTTGGTGCAAACAGATGTTATTGATTTAACCTCAATTCGGTATAAAAAGGGGGGGGGGTTACAGTGAATATATGATGTTATAGTCATTTATGTGAATTTAAACGCACCTTTTTGAGAATTCATAGGGAGCATTTCAACATCAGCACATAGACTTATCTTTTAAACAATGTGATCTTTTTTGTTGTTAAAATACATTTAGAAAATCGACTTGACACTAGACATGAGCGTGTTATAATCATGTAGCCCTCACACAGGTTTTGAACCAGAGTGAGGAGTTTGACAGCAAGACTAGCACAGTACAATAGTAAAGTTTGTTTCATTTCCACACTTCCTTTGATCACATAATTTAATATTTCTAAGATGTTTGCAAAAGCCCTCTAAAATCAATATCCTCAGTATCCAATACTCTTCACAGCAAAGTCTGACCCAACCTGTTTGGTCATTAAAGCATGAAACTTGCATATTATATATAATCAGTGGAATTTTTTTTTTTTGCTTTTTTCTGTTTTATGCCATTTAAATTTAATATCTTTGGGTGTTCAAACTGTTTGTCGGCCAAAACATGACATCTGAAGACATCTTCTTACTGACCATCTTCTGACCTGCAATAACTTCAGTCACAGTGGAGGGTGCTGAAGGGTCGGTGTATATACTGATGTTATGGTAAATGGTGCACGACATTCATGTTTTTGTATTCATTTGAATGGCCGTGGATACCACGTATCTAATCTTTATTGACAGTAATTTACCACAATTTGTTTTGCGCTATAGCAGACGGCGTGAACATGAACATCAACATACTAAAGGTCAAAGCAGCCACATCAACTGCACTGAACAAACCGCAAGGAGATGAAGAGGCAGAGGGATTCCCCAGACTCCTTCTAAGTTGAGGAGTTGTTGAATTAGGTGAGACTTTATAAACTTTGTGAAGTGCTCTCTCTGACGAATTTTTAATTATTTGGGTCGTCTTGTAAATTCGACATATGTTATAGACTCGTTTTAGGGCTGCTGCAGCCCCCTCAGCAGCCTAAGTTCCCGCATCCATGCTTGCAACTTGCATATCGCTCGATCAAAATACTTTGGGGGTACCAATTTCTGTAAGCAAATTCTCCCTTACCGTCTTACCTGCAAAGCTAAATTTATTAGCAATATTTTGAGCAACGTTTCAAATGAAATAATGCAAATGAATGTATCTATGCAAGTTAGACAGTACAGGGATTTGCTTGCAAGATTTGGTCTATTCGTCCCTCTCCTAAGCGTTGCAATTTTTCTTGCATGTCGATGTCCATAAAAGCCTTTTGCTTAATAGTAGTAGACAGAATTTACCGGGCGAACAAGCAGAACAGAACCAAACAGTATTCATCTTTAGAGTCCCCCAACCTACAGCACACAGAGTCAACAAGAAAGTTTGTCTGTGTTCGCGGTACACATGGCTTGCCCATGATGGCCATTTGTTTGTATCTCTTGTATAACTGCCATAACTGTCTTTCCTAGTCCACTCACAGTAGAGTTATGACTATTAGACTACCTAAACTGGGTTAATAGTATCTACACACGCACACACATGCGCACGCACACACGCACACACAGTGGGGCTCTGACATTTTTGCAGTATTAAAAGTTGCAGTCGCTCGCTTCTTAACAAACACTGTCAGAGCTCTGTCACTTATACAGTAGAGACAGCAAAACTTTTAACATCACACACGCCCACTCACACTCATTCTGACACTTGTACAGTACGTAGGCTGTATGGAAACCTGTTAAGCATCACTCTCGCACACACACACACTCTGTCTCTCTCACACACACAGACACTGGTAGAGATGATTGGGAACTAGAGGGGAGAGCTTGTGAACAAATGCTACAAACAGTTGCTGTCCTGGTTGTTGGTTCAGATGAATAATTACACTTTCACTGGAAATGCTTTAGAACTTGCTTCTGTAATATTGTCAGTAGTGGTCTTACCAATAAAGCTAATTTGAATTTGAGAAGAACAGAGGGCAGAGATTGGTTGAGCTGTCTAAACCCTACAGATGAAACATTATACCATCATTATATGAGAGTATGTTGTCACACAGATCTGCTCTAACACTGTCATTTCCACCAATCAGAAACAAGTTTGAGTGACATCACTCAGCCCTCTCATGCTCATTAAAAGCAGATCCGTTCTTTTATTCTTGTCGTGACTTTGTAATTGAAAACAACAAACAAACATGTCCTGTCCAACCCCAAACCGGAAACATATAACTTAATGTTCTCTAACTACAACATTATCTGGGTTGTCAATGTACTCAATGTCTGGAACGTTTTTTAAAAAATGAATATTATAATTGAAGCTGGATAATTAAGTGGTAGATAATAGTCATTAAGTCTGATTGGGAGGCTAAAAGTTGTCACCTGATCAACAATATTTCAAACACTGGATCTGAATCTCCCTAAATGACTTACAGGTCTTTTAACACAGAGAAACAAAAACTAATTTAGAACTTGCATGTTGATTTTTGACCTTGGAAACAGCAGGTGATAAACAATATTCACTAAAGGTCCTGAATGTTAGCAGCTCACAACACTGACCAAATACACTTTTACATAACTGCAGTCTTCAAAATGACCAGATTTATTGTGATTTTCACCTTTTTAGTAGGCCTACCTTTTGTGCTCCGAGTTGGCGGCCATGTTGATGTTGGTGATGTGTGTCAAGCGAGACGATGCAGTTCGCCAGGCGGTTCAAGACAAAACTAGATGATGTCTTACTTTATTTACAACAAACCCTGACTTTCTTGACTTAAAAAATAACCTTTTTAACAGGCAAACATCGTGTGCGTGATTTACAGCACGAAATTAAACATGACAGGAAAATCGTCTGTGGCATGAGGCAACAACGTCCTGCGAGGTCCAGCGGAAGGGGCGTGGCTTCGGCTCCGTAAATGCATAGTGAGGGCGTGATGTGGAGAGACATATGCTACTAACTTTACAGTGTAGCAATAATTTTATGATTTATTTTATTATTGTTCTTTTTTTCTGGTGACAGACTCTTGACCCTGACTTCTCATTTAGTATTTTTCTCGCGTTCCGGTACATTACAGCGCAGTGAAACTTGGATAAACACACACACACACACGCACGCACGCATGCACGCACTGACTGAGTGAGTGAGTGAGTGAGTGAGTGGAGGAAGCGCGCGAGTCAAGTGCAGCTTTCAGCAGGTGCCGCCCCGCGTGAGCCGGCGAGGACGAGATGAAAGACACCGCTGCACATCGACTCCTCTCCTCTCTCCTCTTCTCTCCTCTCCTCCCTCCCTCCCCCTCCGCGCCGGCACCCCGTCCCCTCCCTCCCATCCTCCTCTCCTCTCCTCTCCTCTCCTCTCCTCCCCTCCTCCCCACTCGCTCGCTGAGGCAGATTTGTAGTGACAGCAGCGGGTGCATTCGCCAGTCATTCCCCATAAAAGGTTCCGTCTGATCAAAGACCCCGCTGAGGCAGGGAGAGGCAGGGAGGCGGCCCCGCTATGTCGGCGTGTGTCGGTGTGTGTCTGCGGTGTCTCGCAGGGTTGAGGCGGGTTTGAAGCTTTAAAAACACAGAAAAAAAACTCCTCTCTGTCTCTCTCCCCGCTATTTACATTCGAGCTCCGTTTTGCCTCGGCAGTAAAACATTGGTTTTTTTTTATTCCCTCCGCCTGCAGCCCGTGTGACAGCCAGGCTTCGGCTGCATTAATCAACTCCTCCCCGCTCAGAGCCAAGGATCCCTTAAACTGGGAGAATTAAACCTTTAAATACGTTTTAAACGGAAAGTGTCTGACTGAAGTTATGTTAACAAGCCTCGCAACCCGGTGCGTGCGTGCGCGTGATAAGCGGGGCGCACTCCCCGGTGAGCGCTGAGGGGATCGAGGCCCCGCACATCGAACAGCACGGAGACAAGGGAGACAGCGTGTTGGTATAAATGCACCCATCCGCTGTCAATTAGACAAACACTTATAACGGGGTGTGGAGAGAAAAAAAAAGAGTCTGGGCCTCCACAATAGGAACACCAAATATCAGGGAGGCGGCAACCGCAACATGAACTTTAAAGTCACCTGCCAGCCGTACTCCCCATTTTTTTTTTTGTGTTTCGCATATTCATGTTGCTTTAAATCACCAGGAAGCCCGAGCATCCCTCTTTACCTCCTCATTAACATCAGTCGTCTCGTCAGGAGCAGACAGCGTTATTCACCATCAATTAAGCGCGCAGGAATCCACAGCCAGCCCGCTGCTGACACATCTTGATGCAGGATGCAAATGCAGGAGAAACAATTTTGGAAATGCAAATTTTGGAAGTTAAAGACTAGACTTCCCCCCCCCACAACACACACAACACCCAAAATCTTTTTTTTTCTCACTGTTGTTATTATGTGCAGCACAAAGCTGTCTATACATTGATCTTCTCCTTTGCGATAGTCCCCAATCCCTGCTGAATTAAACATAACCCATCACCACCGCTTGAAGTTGTTGTCCGCGCATCAAGGCCTTCAATCAGCGGCAGGCAGAATGTAAGAGTAAAGAAAATGAAATAAACTGCTGTGATTCTTTGCCTTGTTGGAAACATTACCACTAATACTTAAAGTGGTACTATGTTGTTTCGGAGAGGAAATACAAACTCAGAAATATTATTATTTTTCCATAAGGGAACAAACAAGCTGTTCTCAGAGGAAAAAACTGATTGAAGCCAGAAAGGTGGCAGGGTCCGCCACATGTAAACAAAGTAAAACAGTATGAAACTGTGTTGTCCTTTAAGGTCAGCTTGTTTATTCGGTTATGAAAACAAAGATAATTTGTTTATTTAGTTTGTTTAAGCATAAAAAAAAAAATCAGTCATTGAAGATCTTAAAATTTCTCCCCCAAAACTGCATACTGCACCTTTAAATGTACTAATCCAATTCTACTCAAACAGTTTTGGGTGTTTCACATGGCAGACTTCCACATTTGGGGATGTAATGAGTTTTCTCCTTCCCTTCTCTCAGGTGCTGCTCATCAGGCTTTGTCTGTCGTTTAGTTTATGTACTCTTTTCTTAGTTTCGTAGAGTAAGTTGCACAGGATTCCTCCATCTTTTTGATCATCTTGGCGAGACCTCTAAACACCCATAGTTTTGGTATTATTTTTAACTAAATACTTTATTTTGCATTCTTGTTCTAAGGGATGGTGTCCCTCCTAAAATGTTGCAGGTCACAAGGTAGCATCAACTGACATTTTTTGTCAATACGACCAGGCCACTTTAACCCCCTAACCACCAAATTAACTGTGGGTCTTGAACATGTGTAAGGCCTGTCACAGTGATTAAGTTCACCAGTTGGACAGCGCGGTGAAATGTAAGTAGGCAGCGATGACTATGTGGATGCTAGTCCCGAAAGACCCCCGAGACACCTGAGCTTCCGCCACACCGCTGGATTTGGTCTTAAATCAGCATTCAGTGTCATGTCTTACTGGGACAAGTTACAATAAATAAACCAGGGGTGTCAAAAAAGAATAGCAAACCCAGAACTGAGTGTCAGTGTGGTTATCATCACACTATTTAATCTCAACAGTTGGTAAGAAAAAAATATTACAGCATATATAAACATTAGGATCACTCCAGCTCCTCTGAGTGCTTAAACTTTGCTATGTTACATTCGACTCACTGACAAGCCCAGAAAATCCAAGGCAACGTTCCCCGACGACATTCTGCTATAATTTAACAGCCTCTAAGCAAAGTTGAATTTACACAAGATTTCTCAAACACACTCACACACTGTATCTGACTCGTCTCCGATCAAGGCAAAGTGGTGCTAGTATGTACAGTCTGTTGTGTGGATGTTAGCGTCATGTAGCCGTCATGATGAATCTGAAGATCAGGTTGTAGATGTCATTTTAATTTATTGGGGGTAGGCTTCAATCACCATGGCATGACCCTAGAAAAACAAAAATACAAGTACAAAAATAGGGTGATAAGAATATTTTGAACAGTTGAATATTAAGTGCTGTCAAATCTGAGTAGCCCAAAAAGTATATTATTTGGAAGAAATTACTTCCCTTGTCACCAGATAGGAAAAAATACTACAAAATACTGTGCACACATACAAAAACATTTGACTTTAAAACACTTTAAACTGTGAAATTTGAATTTAATGAGTTGTGTGACTGCTGTCTCATGCACATTACCTGTCCTCCAGCAGCGCAAGCAGCCACCAGTCCGTACTGTCCTCCCTCTTTCTGCAGCCGGTGTGCCACTGTGGTCACCAGCCTGCAGCCTGTGGCTCCGAACGGGTGACCCAGAGACAGAGAGCCCCCCCACAGGTTGAACTTCTCCATGGGAGGAGCTCCCACCTGCACACACAACAGACATTTGGTCAGGACTGTGAAATCAGAATTCAACATTCAGATAGGTGGGGGATATAAAAACACACACTGACTGCCAGAGATAAAGCTCAAGTGAGTAACTTTTCATTTTTCAACCCATATTTACAGTCTTCTGTGTTACTGGAAGGTAGTTAAAATGGAAAAGATACAGCGAAACATCCATTAACATGAAATTTTTTGTCTCTTTGCAATATCCCTTGATGTAAATTAATGAAATTATTTTATAAGTATGAGTTTGCTTGATATTATTCTGGATTTGAAACATTATTATGGTATAAAACTAAGGAAAAACTAGGGATTGTGATATAGTTAGGTGTGAAATCAAAACAAACTGGCAAAGGTCTAAAATCTGTTGTTTTCTATTTCTTCCATTTCTTCTATTTTGTTTTTTGTTTGTTTGTCCTTTTTTTGGCTAGTCGTCAAGAGAGAGAGTGTGTATCTATCTCTATCTTGGCCAAATGTACTTGTCGTTTATCTATTTCAGCACGTTTGTTAGCATCCACATGTTCTCCATGGATCCATTCTGACCAGCAGTCACATTTACCTTCGATTTCCTGCCCAAATACGTCTGGCCGAACCAATCGGAGTCCATAGCCTTCAGATTTGCCATTATCTGGCCCTGGAAAACACACACACACACACACACACACACACATCCACAGTTACCATAGATACCAGACAGAAAACACATTGATTTCTACTGATTCAGAAGTCCAGGATATGAGGAAGACCACTCAGATCTTCCTCCTCCTTGAATAACAGAACAAAAATTGGATCATGGCAGACAGAAAATTGAGAGTTTAATCAATCAAGTGATGCATCTGTAACTTAAAACATCTTGGAGATTGACAGGTTATTAATAGATCACTATGCATTTTCAACAACCACTACACATTTTTTTCCCACTAAGTATGTTGCGATAACTTACTGCGAATGCCTCGTGGAACTCAAAGACGTCAATGTCATTCATGGTCAAACCAGCCCGTTCCAGGACCTTCGGTGTGCCGTATGTTGGCCTGCAAGAGTTCGATAGAAGACAGAAAAACATTTTGCTCAAATAACTGATATTCAAACGAAGCACTGAAACACTAGCCGTTTTAATACTGGGCAGCAAGCCGCCAATTTGGCTGTCCTTTTTGCGGCAAGGTCCGGGAGATGCTAGCGTCTCCTCGGTCTGTGTAGCTGTCTTCGTTGTTCGCTTGTTGTTGTAGCAGCAAGCTACTAATGGTCGGTGCTTTGAAATTAAAAGCCCACGCTAAGAACCCAGTTCTAAACTCCAATGGGGTGCAATGTAAAGCTCTTATTTTGAAGACAAATTCGACCTGCTTCCTGTCCATTAGCTGTCTTGAGGCAGCTAATGGAGGGGGTGAGGCGCTCCGTTGCACGCTTCCTTTAGCGGGGGTTTAACATCGGCGTGTGTTGGACTGAGGAGGCGAGAATATGGGCCACGGGTCTATATTTAAGTAAATCTATCAAGTGTCGCCTCATTTAATACCACGGCAAGGGGGAAGCGCCCATGATGAGGCGGTGGCCATTCGTGATTATGCTGCATCCCGCCGGCCTTGAGCGGGCAGCTGTGTAGCAGTTATGACTGACACTAGTATCACAGAGCTAAATATTCTTCCGACGCATATGTTGTACGCACTGTTCACGCCCAACTTCGTGCTTCACGTCACTTCACATGTTTACGCCTACCCCAGTGGTGGCTTTTTGGAAAAGAGGGAATATTACACCTCCCTTTTAGATAGACAAGGCAGATTGCAGCCTTTACCTTGCTGCAAATGTGCCACCTTTTCTATCTAAAAGGGGCTCCTAATAACATCAGTTTAATCTAATCATTAAATAATAATCTGAAACTGTGCAGAAATACAGGCTTTAAACAGAATGATTAACATACAAAAAACAAAAGAAAAAGCTGCAAAACATTCGTTATGAATAATGCTTTGAAGCTTCAAACTATTTAGTACAGCCCTATCATCTGCTGACACTAATGTAAAGCAGATCAAAACAAGTGTTGCAAATGTTTATGAACAATATATAAGCTTTAAAATTAATTAAGGAAAACAACCATCAGTTGACATTTCTACCAGGCAATCATCTAACACAGAGGGACTCACCCCAAAAGCAGCTGATCTTTGGGGTCTTGAGACACGTAGACAAAGTCTCTGCAAGGATGAAAACACAAAAATATGATCAGCATCTCAACTGAAATAGCATCCCTGGTGAAGCTTAGGCTGCTCTGCCAAACAGAGAAGGTGAAGATATACCTGAGGTAGGCTTTGGGCTTGTAACCCATGGCCAAGGCTTTCTCTTCAGACATGATGAGCACAGCAGAGGCACCGTCGGTCTGAGGAAACACAAACGAGCAGTTTAGTTCAGGGTTCATACAGCTAACAAGAGGCTGAAAATCCAGCACTTTCAAGGCAGCTGAAATGAAAATTACAGGATTCCTTTATACCCACAGAATTTAATGTATAATGTAACCTTGTTTAATTTACCAGCTGTTCATATTATCTTTGATAATAACTATTAAATAACTTCTGGTTTAGATGAGTAATTGTGTAGACCAAACACCACATTATGTTGAAAAAGTTAACATTTTTCAAGGAGTATATTCGGTTTCAAGCACATTCTTAATCTTGAAGACTGGTTAAAACATTTTCTAAACTTTAAAGACTGTACGGACTTGGTTACTTATAGTCAGGACAGGTTATGAGTTTTGGCAAATGTTTCCACTTGTGAGGCAATCAGTTGAAGTAGTTGGCAGCGAATCAGTGGAGAAAAAAAATATTTTGTAAGCAAACCCAGAATGTCACCAGGACATTGAATGATGTGTAAACAATGTGTTAACAAGATAATAAGAAATAACTGAGCTAAAGTTGGTTAAATATGTTTTGCTTGAGGTAATTTACAGCCTTGTTTTTGCAGCCTGAAGTGTGTGCAGCTGTGTGTGTTTGTTTTAAACACAGAGACAGATGCTTGTGTCTATGTTGAAGGTGTTTATGAACCAGAAAGGAGGAAATAAAGAAGGCTGAAAGTGCTCAAGGGTCCAATGAGAGTGTGTGTGTGAGTGTGTGTTTACCAGGAAGGAGGAGTTGGCGGCAGTGACTGTGCCGTGAGGTTTGATGAAGGCGGCCTTTAGTTTGCCCATTTGCTCCATGGAAGAGGGGCGGATTCCATTGTCCTTAGAAACAATATCACGACCTGGTGAAGACAAAAATATACAGACATTGTGTAAACAAAAGAAATGAACAATACATGAAAAAACTGTGTATGTTGTACTTATTTAACGTGTTAAAGTTAAGGAAATAATATGTTGCACCGCATGCAGCCCAGTTAATCTCTCAACCTTCAATTTGACTTTAGACAAAAGATAAATACAACAATATAACCAACAACAATACACACCCAAGTATGAATGTATCTCAGTTTAAAGAGGGAAAGTCGTGTCTACCTGGCACTTTAAAGGAGATTACATCCTGCAGCAGACCAGCATCCTGGGCCTTTTTGGCCAGAGTGTGTGATCGTAGAGCAAACTCATCCTGTTCCACTCTGGTGACCCCGAACGCAGCAGCCAGACGATCTGCACTGTGACCCATCGTCTCAGCTGTGGAGAACTCAGCCACAGCAGGAAGCTGAACATGGACATAATAAAAGGGTTATAGGAGGAATGACTTTACTGAGTGCAAAAGAAGAACTTCAAAACCCAAACTGGTGCAACACTTGGTGCTTTTATGTGAATATGTACCTCTGGGGCAAGGTGTGCCATCCGAATGCTGCCGATCAGACTGAGCTTGGCACCGAGGGTCTTTGCCTTGTTGAGGGACAGCATGGTCTTCCTCATCTTACGGCTGTGACGGATAGGAACGTCAGACATGAACTCCACCCCTCCTGCCACGACAGCGTCACACTGGCCTGCAGCAATCAGACCGACACCTGGAGAGGAGGAGGGAGAAAGAAGAGACAAACAAGAAAAACTAATTAGGAAATTTAAAAAAAGGTAAACTTTTACAAATAACTACATATGTACAGCCCTGTTTTTTTGCAAGGTATTTTTTCTTCCTTAGTGAGAAATCAGTGAGAAAGGACACCTTTGATCTCAGTCCCCTGCTGTGATCGCCCTTCCTTTATCCCCCGTCATTGTCATAAGACATCTAGGTGTGCCATACAGACATCTTAAACTCAGACAAAGTGCTTGTTTTATTATTAAAATGCTTTTATAATCCTGCAAACGTATTCTCAGTGTACAAAACACAAAACACCAAATAATCTCACTCTTGTTTGCAGCTACAATGTAAGACTAAGTAGCTTAGTTTCTTCAGAGAGTCCAAAAATAAGATAATTAAAACCCCGGCCCAAAATATAAAGTACATGTCGGATGGAGGAGGCTTGGTGTAGAGATATACCTGAGGTCATTGCCTGGTTTGAGGAGATACAGGCCATGGTGACAGTGTGAGCTGGGATCTTGTCAGAAAAGCCTGCACCCAGGGCTGCCTGTAAAATGGAGTATGCGATATATGAAATATTAAAAAGGCAGACAGATTCTATAACCATTGCACGGTGTACTGTATGTATGTGCAATCATACCTCTCTTGCTACGTTGCTGGTTTTGACCTCCTGAATGACTGTTCCATAGATGATGTAGTCTACAGCGTCTTTGGGTAGACCCGTTTTATTCAGTAGACCCCTATTAAAACCCAGATCAAACATCTTAAAATCTGCACTAAAACAAAACAACATCTTTCTGTCATGCATTAAGATCCTAAGAATTGGAGAAACAGTCTTGTGACAAAACAGAATGGAAACTGATAAAAGCATCCCGAGTGAATTTACTGTATGAGAAAAGGGACAAAAGCAGGTTTCAGCAGTTTTCAGCTGTTTAATACATCTTAAGGCCACCTATAATTAACAGAATTGTGGTTATATACATAACTCTTGTTTAAGGGTTTACCATATTCCACTAGAGGACGGAATCACTGGATTTTCTTGGAAAAAAATGGAAATGACGTATGTTGTAATGAACATTGAGGAACATGATCAGGATCAATTGACAGTGTAATAAAGTAACTGCACATATCATTTACTAAAGAGAAACCCTCTTTAATGCTACTTGGGCTTAGTGGTAAGTATTAAAGAGAACAGTGGTTTCATTGGGCAGCTCATTGGCACAACTACACACAATATGGTGATGGTGGAAAAGAAAACACAACCTCAGTAGACACTTACTGCAGAGCTGCTCTGGCCAAGTCATGGGGCATTAGGTCAGCATATCTGTAAACACAAACCAGAACAGTTTTATCTTTAACCCAACACTAACACGCTGTAAAAGTAATCTGACAGGGTTTCTTTGTGAAATAAATCAGTGTTGAAATGTAAACGTATTCATCATTCATTATTCTGATTATCTGAATTTTTTTTGAGTGATGTCCTCATTAAAGCACCGTAAACTTCTGTCTTAAGAAAAGAGTTGAGACGTACGTTGTTCCAGACAACAGGAAAGGGGTTCGAACTCCTTCAACCAGAACTATGTTCTTCATACCAGGCCGAGCCAGCGACTTTTTGCTCTTTGTCTGAACTGAAGGAACAGACAGACGGACAGATATAGACAGAAACAGGTAAATTAGACATTGATAGCTGTAAGTTGACCTGAAGAATGTATTTGAGTACCATCTCAATAGCATTTAATGTATTTTCAAACACTTAGATTCCATCTAGGGAAGACAGTTTTGCAGAGGATCTGTCTAGGCAAATAAATAAATCAATAAATAGAGGATTATAATGATCAGCTCGAATTTTAAATCACTGTGATCTCCACAAGACTATAATCTGGATTTCTATGTGAATAATAATGATTTCACTGAGAGTAATGACTTACCCTGAGCCTGAAGCTGGGCTGTCGTACTGAGAGAGCGAGCCCCTGAGCAACAAAGACAAAAACAATCTTTATCATATTCGATTTACATATTTTAAATACTTTAACAAACTGCGGTTCACACAAATTTCTCAAAAGATTAATGATAATATAACAAATGGAAAGGCTAAATAAAAAGAAGTGACTGTGGCCAAAGACAATATCGTCATAACAATTAATATATTGTATGTATAACATATAAAAATCTATTAGCTGTTGGTGTTGTATCTTGCATTTGGTCTTGTATTTACTGTATTTTCCTGTTTTAGCAGAATCTTGTTCTCATTACTTGGAGATACATCTGACAAGAAAGTTGTATTCAGCTTACCAATCCGCATCGCCCAGGAAGGGCTGACCGGGCAGCTCCGCATTGTGCTCAGCAACATGGAAGCCATTATGTTCTACAGAGAAAGAAACTTTAATTGTTACTTCTAGGACAGCAACTAACATTGCTTTTCATTATCGATAAATCCGACCATTGCTATCACAATTAATCCATTAATTGTTCAGTTTATAAAAAGTCAAAAATCATTTTGAAAAATGCTCATCGCTATCTCCCAGTGACGTCTTCAAATTGCCTCTTTTGTCCAACCAACAGTGCAAACCCAAACACTTTCCATTTAATGTCATGAATTACAAAGAAAACCAGCAAATCTTTACTTTCGAGAAGCTGGAACAAACAAATGTTTGACATTTTTGCTTGCACACTGACTAAATTGATTAATCCAACGTCAAAATAGTTGATATTGCAAAAAACTTTCTTTGGATCAAGTAATTGACAAATCGACTAATTGTTGCAGTTCTAGGTACTGCAAAGTGATAACCAGGGATGTGGTGGAAGAACAAGCACACAGAATAACATTCCTAACTTTTAAAAGTTTACTGCTTTCTGTTTAACAGTGTTGTTTTTAGTGGGGCAGAAAATAATCAGATTTTGACTTAAACTGAACTGCAAACTACCAGCTAATACAGTATGTAGGACATCCCATTTATATAAGTTAGGCTAAATAACAGAACCATCTACCTATATAAAATGACCAGAAAACTGAATAGCAATGCTGTATTAGACAGCAATAGTTCTACTTAATAAACTGGGAATTGTTGTGCCTTCTTGTTTTATTTTAGATTAAACAAGGCTTCCTTGTGCTCATCTTGACTAGTGAATGTTAATTCTGTAGCATTGTCATCCTAAGTTTTCTGCTTTTGCATGTTTATTTATTATATTACCATTATCACTGTGTGAGTGCGTCCTTAGAGTGACATAACCACACTACACAGCCCTGGATCTGGCTCTGTAGGTAAAAGGTCAACCTGGTACTGGACGTCTGGATCAGCCATATAAAACTGTCACCTCTGAGTCCTATGGTCTGTTTGACTGTTTATGACCAGGTAACTCGGACATATGACTCTACAAAGTATGAGCTGATAAGGTTGTGATGGGGGAATTGCAATATGGTTGAAAAATTTCCCCATATTTTGCGGTGTAGAAAGAAAAAGCAGCTAGTGTAGAGAGAGTGAACACCATAAGAAACTGTATTAATGCAATATTACCTTGCTTTATAGTACAAACACACGCACCTGTTTAGTAAGCTCAATAAGGAATCATTGTAGGTCTTCGGGGTTATGAAGACCTAAAATGATTCCTTATTAAGCTTTAATATGTTCCGTATTTTCCTATATTACATAGCAATGGGGATTTTATTTTTAGGCTATATTCAATAGATTTATAATTTATCCAGTCTATCTTTTATCATGTTGGCTAATGTGACATATCGTTGACATTCACCCAACCCCACCCCCCTCATCCAGACTGTGACCCTTCACCTAGATTCCTAGCTGGAGAATGACTGAGACAGAAATACAGAATCACGCGACTCAATCTGGATCACAACTGTTCTCAGAACAACTAAGTATTTGGTTGTAACAACGTTTGCACACATTTAAAATAAAAAAACAAACATTAGGCAGTGTTACAAAGGGCACAACGATGACGCCAAAGCTCCATGCAAGCTAATAAAGCTAGTTAGCTATCCGTTAGCTAAAGTTTCCAAGGAGTCAATTCGTATTCCCTGTGTTTGTGGTAAACACATACATTTGCAGAGCTGACACCATATCTTTGCTATTTTTGAATTTTATTAGTCGCAGAGACAGATAAGTTGAAGCTTACCTGTACCAGTATTGTATCTTTGCCGGCTGCGCTTCCCTGTCAAACGATCAGCCAAACTCAGGAGCGCTGCTGGACTACGCTTTCAAAGACCCGTTAGCGTAACAGCTGTCTGACATAATGCCTGAATAAAACACACGGGTTACCATTGAGTAGTCACTTACCTGCTTATGTCTGCGAGGTATTATGATGATGAATTGTAACACCGACATGATAAGATATTCATATTTTACAAATTATAGATAATTATTTGGGTACAGTAATATTTTAGTCTAGGGCAATCTTTCAATATGTTTTGAGGTCCTTGTTCTGTTTGCAACGCTACACTGTTGGTTCTGCTCTAGCGCCTCCAACGGTCAGGATATGTTATGTGCACAGAACCTCTGATAGGTGCGTTGAATACACTTTTGTCCATTATTTACAGGTAAACAACAGCTGGCTGACAACAACAGAACCATCTCATATACTCTCACAAACTGGGCCAGACTGATGGTTGACCAAAATATCAGGCCATTTCAGTAGAAGTATAGCTGTGTTATAATGTGAGTGTCTTCCTGTGATGAGGAAGTTTCAAGAACAGGTTTTTTTTTAATGTTTGCTGTCCTTTCCAGCCTGAAACAGTTATTCAAGTCGGATGTTAGCTCAAATAAACCTTTATTCGCATTGTCAGTATCACTAAACAACTGATTTAAAGGTCCCCAATGGAGTTTTCCTGCAAACTCTCAAAAGTTATGTTTGCATACACCGTAGACACATCAAAACACAGTCTGTGTATCCTTGAGGACTAACAGACTGCAGGTTGATAGTTTGTGGATACAATGATTTTCTTAGAAACAAAGTACAGACTCAATCATAAGTAATCCCTCCAATGACAGCACGCTAAAATGTAGTGACCAGTTTAAATATCTACCTCAGTCTCTGCTCTGTGTGTGTTTGACTGAGGGCAGGGCTACACACACACACACACACACATACACACACACACACACACACACACACACACACACGTTGGCAGGGAGGCAAACAGCTTAGTGTCATGTGTCCACATAAGGTTTTTTTTTCGGGCCTAAAATCGCTGGCTGTGCTCAAGAGTGCTGGGATGAATGGTTTTTGCTCTCAGGGAAAAAAAACTGCACATGTCTTGTCTCCATGGAAACAATATTTTGACAACCGCGGTTGGCGGTTTACTCTCCGATTGTTTTTTATTTGACATAAGGACATCAGAGCATGGAGGATGTTTAGTTAAAAAATATTTAAATGTTCATTCAGTTGGTGACAGACTGGTTCCCTCGCCCTCACAGTTCCCTATGCACCCAAGTGTCCTTGAGCAAGGACACCATTCATGTATATTTGTGCAATATATGCTAACACTACTACAAATTAGCATTATACAATACTGGTAGCCCACTGCCTGACGGCCTCTCATCTTTTGTACTCTCCTCTCCATCAAGCTCGAACACACGTCAGCTACCAGCTCAAGGATGATGTGGCAGGTATACGACTCAATGATCCGACAGCCAAGGTGTGTGTTTATGGAAGAGAGTGTGAGACAGTACATGCATGTCAGAGAGACAGAGAGATTATGTTTGTGACAGTCCTGACTGCCTGTCTCTGTCTCTCGCTGACAGATGTGACATGACTAATCAGTGTGTGCGCGTTTGTGTGTGTGTGTGTGTGTGTGTGTGTGTGTGTTTAAGGTGAACACACGGACAGGGGTGATGGGAGAGATCTGGTCGAACGGAGCTGTGAAGTACTGTCTTCATCTCCAGCAAGCCTGGCTTCTCCATCACTGGGGCAGATAACAAGTAGGGTTGCTGGAGCTTAAACAAGGATTTTCAGTACTTACGTGTGTGGTCGCTCTTACATTTGTACGTTGTTTGAACCAGAGGTAAAACGTTAAGTATGGTGCATTTTGACATTTTAAACTTTCTAGCAAACTGAAGACAGTCACACGAGTCACAACCATAGACATATTTTGTCCAATGTAAAGAGTGAATTAGGAATGACCATCAGCTAAACATCAACACCATCACCATAGACCCTTAGGAGCTAAACCTTCTGATCCCCCAATTAAACTTTTTCCGGCAGTTATTGATACTTTTGACGGATCTGGGTCGACATACCCTGTTTAACCATCTCCCATATCTGTATTTCTGTAAAATTGTATCAATTTTCATTCCGATGAGGGTTTTTTTGTTGCTCATTATCTTGTTGGGCCAGTCCTCTTCCCGGTCATCACGGTAGAGTCGAGTTTGTGTGACTCGGGCACCACTCTGCGATGTCGTCTCCTGGATCCAAACTCTTCGCATCTATTTTATATCATTTCCTTGTATCAGATATTCTGTCAATGATTTTTGTAAACTGTGTTTTTGTTGTTCTTTTCTGTACATGCAACATATATATTGCATGTCTGTCCATCCTGGGAGAGGGATCCATCCTCTGTGGCTCTTCCTGTAGTTTTTCCTCACTTGAATCGAGGGTCTAAGGACAATTTCTGTACTGTAAAGCCCACTGAGGCAATGTGATTATGATTTTATGCTATATACATAGGATTTATTTGATTTTGATTTAATTTGACCCCTGGTTTGTTCAAAGGTAACATTACAATGTAAAATCACATTTTACTGATGATCTTCATGAACACATCACATTGCATATAGTGAGACGAGTTTCGGTCAAAGTTAGCAAAACACTAGCTAATTACCTGACGTATAACGTTTAAACATTATCTGTCATTGAATTTAGAGACTGCCCAATGTCAGATCTGCCAGCTTTGCTTCCTCCTTATTTTTGTGATGGTATTCATCATTTTGTGTTCATAAAATTTAACATCATGAATGTATCCCTCCATCGCGTGCTGTAGTCCCTGCTGTTGGCCTCTTGAAGCTATACTACCTGAATCCCAGAAACATACCTAATAAACACAGCTGAACCCGGCTAAACGGGATCACCTTTGCCACGTTTCTTTAGATTGGTCAATGCCTTCATGAAACTGAAATGTATTTTCTTGGCGTTTTTGAGCACCACAAGCCATCTAGTTCCATTGTATTTCAGAAACTTCTCCAAAACTTACACCTAAACAAACTACATGGAAGTAGCACTACAGGTTAGAGGAAAAACACGTTTTTTTGATTTTGGGTTGAACTGTCCCTTTAAAATATGTCTGTCCCCCTTATGTCCTTATTCTCAGTGTTATCCAATCTTGTGAGAGCAGTGAGGAGGTCACCCGTCTCCCCTGGGGAAGGTCAGAATACTTTGGAAAAGACTGAGAAGGCTCCAGATCCCTATCTGCCCACGCCACTCAGAGACCGCCTCAAACGGTCTGCATACACACTCTCATATTAATCAGTTATTCACTCAATGTCTTGAAAGCACTGTCACAGTCTTGCGCTGGTGGCTACTGAGTGGAGTGTATTAAGGTCAAGAGGCTCACTTTGGGGGATATCTGCTCATAATATCAGCAACCGGCTCGTGTCATGCTTGTTTGGTGTGTGTGTGTGTGTGTGTGTGTGTGTGTGTGTGTGTGTGTGTGTAGGTGGGTCTCCCCGGAGCGTCTGACATGATGCTGACAGGCAGGAACATCAGGGCAGATAAAGCCACGGAGATGGGTCTGGTGCAGCAGCTTGTGGACCCTCTGGGTATGTTCTACGTGTGGCATTTCTTCGCCGCTGAAGAAAGATCGTGTTGTTTTCCTGCTGTAATCTTCTGTGGTTCTGATCCTCCCAAGGGAGCGGGCGGGGATTAAAGTGTTGTGCCTGTTAACTCCAGGCCCCGGTGTGAAGCCTGCAGAGGAGAGGAACTGAACACCTCAAGGAAGTTGCAGTGGACGTGGCCAAAGTAACTGCCAACAAGACGGTATAGTTTTACCTCACACTGTTGTGTCCAAACAGCCTGTCCATCTGTCACTGCCAACTTCTATGTACACATCTATGTAACATCTATGTGGACGAAACACAGGAGGATAACTTGCTTTCCAGAGGTCATTACGTTTTCTATTTATTTCGTATTCTCTTATTTATTTCTTCATCGCTCTTCTTACAGTGGCCTTGCAGTAACATGATCACATGAGAGAGAGAGAGAGAGAAAGCAAAAGAGAGAGACAGAGAGGATTTATGGAGTTTCTGTCATGACAAGCAGTTTGGAGAAACATCAGTGGCGTCAGTGAGCAGCCTCTGACCTGTCAGCAGCCTTGTCCAGCTGCAGGAATGTTACGGAATTGAAAGAAAAAATGATCTCAGACGTTATGAGAGAACAACAGCTGGAATGGCAATGAGAGAATCACAAGAACTAACACACAGGATCACTTTGACATTTACAACAACACAAATTTGCATTTTCACAGTTGTCTGGCTGACGTGGATGATTTTGATTCTTGTAGCTGAGGCTGAAGTTCCTGGTTAGTTAACATTTTTAGCATCAGGCCATTTCTGACTCAGGTTTTGTCTTATTTTTTTAAGGGGTTTTTTGTTTTTTAGCCACCATAGATCAAAGTAGTGTTGCACCTATTTTGATTATGTCAGGTAGAGGGTACAGCAATTTATTTAAATGTAGGGGTGTTACTCATCATCATGTTCTCAATTTGTTCAATTAGTCAAGTAAGAGTTTGGTGCAGGAAATTTAAGAAACTGATGAAAAACCATTGAATTCCCTCAGCTTATTTCAGAAAGTTTAAATGTGAGATGTTGCTAGAAAAATTGCTCATTACCTCCTCCAAGAAGGTTACGTTTTCACTTCTGTCCATTTGTTGGTTGGTTGGTCAGCAGGATTAAACAAAAACTGCTAAGCAGATTTAACTATGATGGAGGATGGGCCTCAGCGAGCCAGAATAGACCCCATTAACTTTAACCGTGAATCAGGCGGCGTATTTAGGAGGCGGGTGTGATGTAGATCCTAGATCTGGTGAGCTTAAATTATGGTTATTGTTATTGGGGGTTTAACATTTAGAGTGATGCAGGGCTAATGACTTGGGCCTTGGTGGAGGTATGCACTCTACTGAGTGCCATTCTAGTTTTTATTATTTAATAACTGGACAATTTCAAGTTTAATATTTGATGCAACATCAGTAATCACTAAAGTTTATAATTGTATCATCTATTATTGGGCTTTGGACCTTCTCACATTTTCATTTCTTTCCTGCATTTTTTTTCTTTTATTCCAGACTTATTACTTCCAGGCAGTCTTCAGTGTGTTTTTGTGTCTTGTGATTTGTAGTAAAAAAAAATAATCAAAATAAAACATCCCCAAAAATAATATCTGGGGAAGTCGTAACTTCTATTAAAGATGGCAACACATCTGTATATGTGACGACAGGCGGACGGACATATTGTGTCACAGGGGAATGTAAAATTGTTTAAAGGGAATGTAAAAAACAACTGTATATTGAAATTCAGGTTCATAGTTCAGTGAATCATTGATCGGTACCACACACTCAATCAGTACCTCATTGGGTGCTTCTAACTCATATTTTCTTAATTTCCTTTTTTTGTGTTACACTTTAAACAACTAACTCTTTCTTAGCTCCTCAGAACCACTTTGTTAATTGAGCCAATTGCAGGCTGCTGAGGCTCGATGAGGCGGATGAAGGACATTCAGGTAGGAACAGATTCAATGTTACATCTGTGTCATCACATGTCACCAACAGAGGCTGTAAATGCCCCTCATAATGAAAAAAAAAACACTTACATGAAACCTTCACTGTTGTTTGAATGATGCAATATTCTCTCCATTAATCAAAATATTGTTTATGGAGAATGAAGGCATTTTTCTCCCATCACATCAGATTGTGTGTGAGGGTCACACTGATCCACGTAGAGCTCAAAACCTTTCACTGTCTTGGAGAATAAAGAATGTGGTCGAAAATCTGCCCAAATACGAACTGAAACAGGGCGCTCTCATCATGTGGCCCTCTGCTGAAGCCATTTGTTAGTAAACTATTCCCAGTCTGTGATTCAGACAGGAAGTACACAGTTAGTCTGGCATGAGAGGCAGTCAAGTGTCAGTCCTACAGTTTGACCACAGGGTGGCGTCGTTTCCTTTAGCATAATCTCAGCGTGAGTCAGTTGTGGCTCAGCAGCCAGTTGGTCACAGTGGAAGGCACATTCAGGACGGCTCAGTAGCCAACAGGCACATTATCAGGACAGTGTGTGTGTGTGTGTGTGTGTGTGTGTGTGTGTGTGTGCGTGTGTGTGTGTGTGTGTGTGTGTGTGTGTGTGTGTGTGTGTATTAGATCTTGGGCCTCCAGCCCTGTATGAACTGTGTGATCTTGGTTACATGGAGTCGGCTCAGGTGGAAGTCATGTGACAGGATATCGTCAGTCAGCTGCACCAGGAGACTGCCGTCGATTCGCTCCCTCTGGAATACGGCCACCGCTGCCTCTGACAGGCCAATGAACCGCAGACAGGCCGACACTTCCTCCAATGACAGCACTGACAGGTCAGCAGGGGGCCGCCAGGTAGGGTCAGGGGTCGGGGACAACCCTTCGGTGACCCCTGTGGACGTCCCGCCACCCTCGGCACCTCTGGAGGAATCTGTTGTGGGACTGACTGCAGGCTCAGGCGAGGGGCAAGGGGACTGGCGGTTGAAGGGGTTCAACGCCCCGAAGGGAGCAAATCGACTCTGTGGAGGTGGCGGCCTTAGTCGCGGTCCGGAGGAGGTGAAGGAATCTACCCATGGCTCGGCCCAGGTGGCCTGTGCTGGCTGAGGATTTGCTGTGATGTCTACAGGGAGGGCAGAGACCGGCTCAGGACTGGCAGGGTTAGGAGCGGGGCAGTCCGCCCAGGAGCAGGGGTAACAGTAGAGAGAAGCATCTGGAGAGGGTGAGCAGCTGGAGCAGAACAGGAGAAAGAGAGATGAGCTTCTAGTATCAGTCAACATGACTCAAAGCACCAAAAAATTTAATATGAAAAACTAAAACCATACACTTTTTATTGGGGTATAGTTAAGTTATTCCCATATATTGAGGGTCAGAAGTTATCTAGACATGTAGGTTACAGCTGGGCTGAAGTTTTTTCAGTATTAGTTCAAAACTTTTATTTCACAGTACTTAAACGGACTTCGAGGTACTTTAAACTGTTCATGAAACAGTCCCAAATCAAAAGTGATGCCTGTATACGATCTACATAGGAAACAAGAACATCAGCAGGCAGACTAGCTGTTTCTATATGGTCGTTATATTGATTTTTAATGCCAGTCGCTACTTATTTCCCACTTATCCAGATTGGATAGGTCATAAAATAAAATAAAAAATGTTTACGGTGGAGTGCTGAGGATGAATTTAGTGCTCGGACAGCCAGAGGAAAGAAGATGCTCTGTAGTCTGGTGACAAACTAGAACAAAGTTGACTTTGTTTCACCCTCATCATCTTCTGTTCGAAGGGTGCAGAATTGACAAAAAAAGGAGTTCCTTGTTGTACCTTAAAATTTACTTGAATTCAATCTCATAGTCGATTAAACAATCTCACCACAAGCTCCCTCAATTAGCTGCTCTGAAGCTTTGATCATATCACATGATCATCAGCAGATGGAGTTTGCCCAGTTGCCACAGAATTGCAAATCTCAATATTTCCACTCTTTCTCAGCACTTTAAGGACTTTGTTGTTCGTGTCAGCTTAATAGCTGAGGTTTAAAATATTGAAGTGAAAAAAAAAAAATCAAGTTTTAACATCCATGTATTGTTGAAGATCCCGTGTTTCAGTCAAACGCTACATAACAGCTGCTACATGGAGCTTTTGGTGAGACTGCTTTGTCAACTGCTGTTTGCAGCTCATGGATTCACTTTAGACCTCAAATTCAGCTCAGTTTTAATCTACACGTCAAGACATAATGTGACTTTTAAATCATCAATTGGGGACTAACTGGGGACTAACTGGGTTTGACATTATCTTCCACTTCTGTCGTATTCCATAACTGCAACCCACCTGGAGTACCCAGAAGTACAAGATGTTCAGTGCTCAGAGACATGGCCAAGGTAAGGAAGGCTGAAACCTGACCACCACTGAACGAGACACTTAAGCCGAAGCGTCTAGACTGGGCCAAGAAATATCTGAAGACAGATTTTTCAAAGGTTTTATGGATTGATGAAATGAGAGTGACTCTTGACGGACCAGTTGGATGGGCCCTTTATGCAGGACAATGCTCCATCACATGCATCCAAGTACTCCTCTGCGTGGCTAGCCAGTAAAGGCCTTAAAGATGAAAAAGTTATGACATGGCTCCTTCCTCACCTTACCTGAACCCAATTGAGAACTTGTGGGCCCTTCTTAAATGGGAGATTTACTGTGAAGGAAAACAGTACTCCTCTCTGAACAGTCTGGGAGGCTGCTGCACAAAAAAGTTGATTGTCAACAGATCAAGAAACTGACAGACTCCATGAATGGAAGGCTTATCACTGTTATTGAAGAGAAGCGTGGCTATATTGGTCATTGATTTTTTTTTTTTTTTAAATGTCAGAAATGTTTATTTGAAAGTTTTGAGTTGTTTATAATTCTCACTTAAACAGATGAAAATAAAAAAGTTAGATGGGAAAATGTGTGTTTTTAATTTAGTTGCATAATAATTCTAACCAACAGTTAATTGTGCACTTATACATATTCTCTTAAGAAAGCCAAAACCTCCCTTTTACTTTCTTAAATATTCATGTTTGAGGTTTATTAACATTTTGGGTTAACCGAGAGCACTGTAGTTGTTCGTTAGTAAAAAATAAGGCTTGCCTAATAATTGTGCACACAGTGTATATTCAGTTTGCTATGATAAAGTAAACAGAAAATATTCACATTTAAGAAGCTGGAATCAGACACGTTTGTGTTTTTTTTCTTAAATTATTACTCAAACTGATTCATTTACTATCAGAATAGCTGGCGATCCATTTGATAGTTGACAACTAATGGATTAACAGTCACAGCTCTATCATGATTCTAATTAAATGTGATATGATTTGTTGCATGATTTCACACTCTACCTGTCCTGAAGTCCAGAGGAGTAGAAGGAGAGGTTGGGTCTCGGGGAGGTGGAGGCTTTGGGGAAGCGAGGTGGGACGGGGGGGCTGGGGGCCGGACTGGAGATGGAGCCTCCTTTAGAGCAGCGGGGGGGAACCGGAGGGGCGATCAAGTAACGACACTCCTCTCTCACCTACACACAAACACACACAGAAACATGAGACACAGCAAAAAAGTTAACTCCTGAAACTTGACTTCTCAGGAGGCTTCATGAGGGATTTTGTGTGTGTGTGTGTGTGTGTGTGTGTGTGTGTGTGTGTGTGTGTGTGTGTGTGTGTGTGTGTGTGTGTGTGGCAAGCGCGTGTGAGTGAGTGTGTGTGTCCGCTGGCTTGTCTCAATGTTCTGCTTGGTAAATGTCAAACTTGGTGACCTTTACACCTCAAACGAACTAAGAACTCACACAGCAGCAAGCTCTTCACACACATGCGTGCACACACACGAACACACACACACGCACAGTCTTGGCAGGCTAAATATCAGGGAATGAAGAACGCGGTGTGCGACAGGGTATAATCCAGCAGCATAGCAGACATCAACACCCACACACCCTCTGTGTACCGCTGCTAGCTGCCGTCACTTTGAAAGAAAAAAGTTAATTAAGCAAAACAAGAGTGATAATTTCCCCTTCACAAACACAGACAGGCCATATACACCAACATATGAACACTAATGTTGGTGAGCAACCTAATGGCTCCAAAATAAGAGCAGCTCAGCAACGAGAACAACCTTGTTTGAACCATCACACCATTATCTGGTTCAAAAACTGTTTCTTTTTGTGATGTCATTACGTATGCGAGTAATGGTCATGTTATAGAGGCACATAAGAGCCTTCAGCTGAACATGAGAAGTATCACACAATACGTGGACAAAGTCGTAGCTTTGCCAGTGCACATACAACCCTCAATTCTCAAGTAAAAAAAAAGAATACAAAAAGTTAGAGAGCAGCCACAAAAATCTGAAAAAGAAAATGAGTGACACATCATGTATTACAAATGAAATATAATATTCCATAACCTTCAGAGATATTCTAAATAAAAGAGGTGTCTCTTTCTCTCAAGTGAAGTTACACAGTGATGTTCCGCCTCATGTTGTTCATGGAAGCCTGTCCTTTCTTACTCTGTGGTTGCTATAGTATGTCATGGAAAAGAACAGGAAAATGCATTTTCTGTTTCCTCGTCATGTTCAATCAGCAAAAGAAGAGGAGGTTGGTCACCAAACATTTCAAACACTACTTATTCAAGTATTCTAGATTAAAGGGTAGTCAAATTTACACAGTCAAGTTTACAGGTCTCATGGAGTACAACTGCATATGTGAAGTGTCCAGAAGAAGCTGCTTGTAATCTGATAAATTTCCCCCAGTGATGTCACGCCATTGCTAAGATGCATTGTGGGTAATGAAGACACCACGTTTTGAAAAGCAGTCCACTGGTCTGCAGTACACTCACTTACACTTATAATAATGATGGGCTTTTATTCCTCTCATTCTCCTTCTTTTTTTTTAAACCTGGGACCTACAATTTCCCACAATGCAACTAAGCCATTGAGTTACATCACTTGTGGCTTAGTCTTCAGCAGTACTCCCCAAGAACTGAAGTCACACTTTAATCTGTAAAATTGGTGGAGTTACCCTTTAAGATCAAGTGCCTTACTTCTGTGAGAAAGAGTCAAAGTCCCCCCTGCTAATCACTGTTCCACTAGCATTATGGGAGCTTTAGTTGTTGAATATAAACAGAATAATTGCTATTTTACTTTGTTGTAATTATGAGGTGCACAAAACTGCTACCAAGGTACTGTTGCACTTAAAACATATACTGAATTGTAGTTGTTAGACTCATTTGTAAAGCAAATTTCCAAGAGTTTTCTCTGTTTCATGTATCTGAATAATGAAACTTAATCAAATACATTAAAAAAAGGTATTTACCTGTTCTGCATAAAGAAAAATACAGACATTAATTTAAAATAAATATAGTTTTGGGGACTAAAGATGTACCTGTACAGGCAATCAGGCCTTTTGATAACACTGCAATATTTTCAGGTGGTTTGAGGTCTCAGAAGCACTTCATAAATGCTAGGACTGGCCAACAATATCAAATATCACGATATTTTTGGCAAGTATTAGAGCAACAGTCTGGTAAGATCTGAAAATAACATCATTTTACTGTAACGCAGCCTTTAAACCCAGGAAAAGACAAAACTGTGGCTGTATAACAATATCCAAAATCTTAGACGATATACGGACTCATATAAGGTTATGGATAACATTTTGATATATTGCACAGCACTAATGCAAAATAAGTGGCATTACTCCACTTGAACAAACAAGCTTGCTAGCGGCAAGAACCAAAATGGTCGCGAACAAAGGGCAGGCAAAAAAGGTGTCCGAAATCCAGAAACAAAAAAACACTGTCCACTCTGTTTGACTGACAAGTAATCTTTTGGGAAGTGGATAACCTCTTTTACAAGTTACTGTCACTTTGTGGCTGGAAACAGGAAACATTGAAACTAAATGTGATCACTATGTACAGAAATAGTGCTAGACGTAGAATGCATAACCTCTTTTACAACAAACAGTGAAGTACGATAGCTTTTGTGTTTTTTTCTAATCATCAGATTTGATTTGTGTCACTTTGTGGCCACTTTATGTCATGAGATCCATAATAACTTGGTTGTTCTGAAGACTAAAGTGACCATCAGTATTATACTCCACTACTTGAATGAACTGACTCCCTGCTATTTATTTAACTCTTGTGTTTAATGTATTCCAGTATACAGCACACGTGTACCTGCCTTCTTGGCGATGCTGACGCATGTATTCATGTGCTGTGAGTGTATGGCAGCCTTTCCAGGAAGTCAGTGGGTGTTTGTGTGTGTGCGTCAGTGAGGTTTAAAAGCTGTGATGTATGAATAATTCAAGGCCAGGCATCCTGACTTTTAACAACCGGATGCTGCTGTGGACAGAAATGCAGGATGAGAGATGGAAGGACTGAAGAGAAGGACAGGAGGTGAAGACTGAAACTCACAGCATCAGATTTTGGAGGTACAGGTGGCGGGGTCGACACTCTTGTCACCACTGTGCCAAGAGAACCGTCCAAAGAGGAAGACGAATGGAAGGAGATGAGGTTTGGCTCCTTCCCCAAGCCCTCTGCATTCTGATTGGTCCAAAGTTCCTCATAAGGGATTTCCTCACTGGTCCTCATTTCAGCCTCAGTCCACTCAGGAGTCACATACTCCCGCTCCTCACCTGGCCCCTCCCCCAGCCGCTCTCCAATAGAGTCCCTGCAGCGCTGTGACAGACTGTCCGAAACTCCACCCCCATACCCGCACATGGAGAGACGCTGCAGCGCCGGTGCCAAGGAGTCCTGACCCGACACACACATTCGAGAGCGCCGCGGGCTCACACACTCCTCCGTCATACACTCCAGCTCTGGCCGGGTCTCTCTAACAGCCCGAGAGTAGGCATCTGGGTCAAACGAATGTCGCAGCAAGAGGCTCTCTAGCGCTGCTGTGTGGACGGAGGCCTCGGCCACGTTGAACCGGGGCATGCAGCGCAGCAGCAGGAAGTGGGAGGGGGAGACTTCCTGTCGGCGAAGAACCATGCAGAGCACTACCGTCTTGCTGACGATATTGAGCAGCTTGTACCGGTGGCCCTCTCGGACCGCGTGGCGGTCATAGGGGTTCCGTGGTGGTCGTGAAGGCACGGAGACATTGACGGGGAGGCGAACCCTCTCGATGATGCTGCGTACCGTGTGCTCCCCCCCCAGCATGCCTTGCTCCAGCGGGGAGCGTGTGCAAAAGCGTCCACGGCAGCCAAAGGGCAGGCTGACGCTCTGATTGGTGCGATGGTTCATACAGACCAGACAGGGAGTTTTACCTGAGGAGGAAGAGAAAGATGGATTAGGTCAGAGAACACTAAACAAAAAGTATATGTGTGGGAAAAACTGTTCTGTTAGATGTTTTAGGAGACAGTGTAGATTTCAAGCTCCTGGGCTGCGTCTCTGAATAGTTCACACATTGGGAGCAAGCGCTGATTTGCCTCCGATATGGAGCTTTTGTTAGTGATCTTTGAGGCAGTTAAAGATCAGGATTAAAGTTTTGTAGTGGGAGCCTGGATTCAAGGAAACTGCTCTTTTTTTCTTTAACCCTGAAAAATGACTTGATGTCACAGTTCTGGTTGGGGTTATAAACACGTCTTAAGCGGAGTTTGTAGTTTATAGTTTGGCAGTGTCATGTACTGAGCATGGTTGACTTCATTTCCAAATACAGTGCATCACTGGCAGGTCACAGCTGCATGGTCAAAGTTGAATAAACTGCAAGTCTAGAGGGACTGAAACAGGAAACAATGAAACTAAATGTGATCACTATTTACAGAAATACTGCTAGACTAATGCATTGACACAGAGCTGCAAAAGTCACTACCACTTTTTGTGGTAGCTTTTTCAAGTTTTTTTAATCTTTGAATCAGATCACAATGAGGATTAAACTTCTCATCCCATACAGTTTGGACAAAGATTTCAGTGATTCACTTTTTCCTTCCTTTCATGTGCCTGAACAACGACTGAAATATGACTCAGTAACTCAACAGTTTGGTCTTATTTACTTCTAGGAGTCTTGCCCAGGCGTCTCAGGAGCGCGCTAAGTCCCGTCTTTTCCTTCGAGGGCGTGGCACAGAGAAGCTCCGCCTTTCCCATGAGTGACAGCTCATCTCCAGCCTGCAGAGTGAAGCTGTAGGGCTCGCTGTCCTCACTGAACTCGCCTGAAACCACCTGCAGCAAGCACACGTATGGGCATGTGGACATGATATTGCATGACAGGAGCTTAAAGCATGGTTTCTCAAACATTATCTGGCAAAAGCAAACAAAATGTAACGCAGCGCACAAAAATACTGCTAAATAAGGAGATGGGATAAAGAACCATGTGTGTGAGTCTGTAAGAAAAACAAACCTTGACGCTAAATGTGATCGTCTCCATGACAAAGACCCTGTCAGGGAAGACTCCAGCAACTTCCTCAACACTGGAAAAATACTGGACCGGATCCCTGACGTCTCGGTCTTCATCCAACAACTTGAACTTCCCTGCAGAGAAAATGGAAGCAGGAAAGGGGAGAGAGAAGAGACGAGTGAAGGAGGTTTAAAAAAGGAGGTACAAAAATGGAAGGAGTAAGAAACTTGTAAAAAGGAAGAGAAGGAAAGCAAGATGGAAGAATAAGGTGGAGGAAGCCCAGAGGGGAAGAGGAGGGATGGAGAAAATGGGGGAAAATGAGGAGGAAGTAAAGAAGGTAGGCAAGGAAAGAGGAGGGAAGGGAAGGAGAGAGGAAAGGGTAGAGGAGGAAAGAAAGGAAAGGAAGGAAAAAATAAACAAGGTCAAAAGTTGTTTTTGTTCTGTGTTTTTTTCCGGACACCCCACAGTCTTAATGAAATCACACACACACACACACACACACACACACACACACACACACACACACACACACACACACACACACACACACACACACACACACACACACACACACACACACACACATCTGCAGGAGACACTATTTGGATGAGAAGAATACAGACACCTCCGTGACCTATGACCTGGCACCAGCTCCTGACCAATCAACAGCCGGCGGGGTTGGCATGGCAACCAATAAAAGACCCCCATTCTCAAGCAGAGCAGAGACACATCACCATGGAGACACTCACACATACACTCTCACGCGCACACACACACAAACACACAAACACACACACACACACACACACACACACACACACACACACACACACACAAACTCTCTCTCTTTCACTCTTTTTTACTCTTGCTCATCCCCTCCTCCGTCTGATGATCTGTAAGTCTGTCACATTCAGTCCAGTAGCTGTGTTTGTGCTCTGTGTTCTTAAAACTGTAAGTGTTTTCGGTCCGCGCCACGTTTGATGCTGTAAGGAACCACTCCAAGAGGCTCCAAATCAGCCCTGTTAAAATCAAACCACCCTTTATTCTTGATTACAGTACTGAATTGGAATTAACTACAACAACCCTCCAAGGACCCCTTTCTCTTTCTCAGAGTCAAAGTGTTTGTGTGTGTGAGGGAAAGAGAGAGGAGAAAGTTTTTGTGTCTGAGAGGCAGAGCAGAATACCAAACTCCACCATCCTCTTCGCCAGAACCTCCCTCCCTTTCTCTCCCCCTCTTTCTCTGCACCCCCCACCTTCCAATTCAATCGGAGCCCCCAGGATAAGGAGCCTCCACCAGCCCAACATTACCAGCAAGTGCTACTTTTCAACACAACCCGCTCCCCCCCTCCTAAAAAAAAAGTGACACAACTGAGTTTCAAATGAAATAGTTTTACCACTATACCAAACTAAACCACAGCTACATCCTGAAAACTCTCACATGTAGCTAAAAAAAAGGGCAGAAATGGAGGCAGCTCTGCCTCCAAAGCTGTATCCACATTTAAACCAATGTCCTTGGTGTAGTTCGGTAGAAAGGAAAATAGTTCCTGCATGAAACCACTCACAACAAGCTCTCTGGATTATTTTAGGAACCAGATTTCTGGATAGAGACATTCCTGTTGAGTTTTTCAAATGGTGTCCTCCTCAGCTGAGTTTTGACATTAGTTAGCTTAGTTAGCACCTTACCTGTTGAACATTAGTTATGAATAAACAGGTTACAGAGAAGAAACCCCGTTTTTACCATGCTTTACTTCTGTAATTGCTTATTTAATAATTTAAACAGTTATTTATATGGAACCATCAGCTAGCTAAGTTTGCTTAGTCATTCTCAGCTAAGCTTTAACGTTTGCTATCTTAGTTAGCAAGCCTCTTACCCTTGTGCAGATGCACGCTTCCTTAAACATTTGACATTAGTTAGCTTAGTTAGCAATCCTCTCAACCATGAGTAGATGCATCCGGGGTATTAATGTTAGCTTGCTTTGTTAACTTGGTTAGCAAGCCTCTATAAGTAGATGCACTCTTCCCTCTGTGCGGTGATGGTGGTGTAGTTTGGTTGATGGAGAATAGGTCCTGCATGAAAGCGCACACAGCAAGGTCTGTGGATGACCTTCAGTAACCAGATTATGATCTCTGGAAAGAGACATTGCTTTTTTTTTTAATGCCATTGTCCTTTTAATGTGGTTTTAATGTGGTTCGGTAGAGAGAAAATTGTTCTGACACAAAACTGCTTTCAACACAGGGTCTGTAGATGATTTTGAGTCCCCAGGTCATGATTTCTGGAAAGAGTCATTACTGTTTGGTTTTCAATTTATTATCATTTTTTTCATTGAGCACCATGAGTCAAATCCCATCTGGTTCCACTGTATTCAAGAGAAGGCTTACATCTCCAAAACTTGCCCCACAGGTAAGAGGGTGTCTTTTTGAACTGTCCCTTTAACAAGCTACCATTACTGTGTGAGAAAATGTTGCCCCGATAGATAAAAACAGAATCAGTCTGAGGCTTTCAAAATCCTCACACAGAAGGCTTTGGCAGCTAGTTCCACATAACAACTGTGGCTGTGGCGCCACTGGCTTCCCTGAAACCCATTCATTCAGCTTTTTCTGCCCTCATCCTCGCCTCTCACTGATGGACAGAGGAGGATAACAGACAGAGAGAGAGGGAGAGGATGAGAAGGAGGGAGCTTCCTGTTGTCCGTCCCCGGGGGGAAACCTATATTGCTCTCCTCCTAAGCTTATTTAGACTTCCTGTATGAAGTCATCACACAGACATTAGCTCATCACTGGCGATGGCCTCTGATTCAACAACTACTCACCTGTCATATTAAAAGAGACTTGTGTATTTAGGTAGCCCTAAAAGTATGCATAAATCTTAACCGGCAGTGTTGGCTGTCTCGCTCTTGTCTACCGGAATGCAATCGTTAAAATGGCTCACAGGGATGATTAGGTTGATGTAATGCTTCAGGGTCTGGCAACAGAACTGCCCCCAGCAATGTAAACGCATGCATTATTCTGCCAGAAAAACCTCCCAGTCTGAAAGAACCCTGTGGAAGCCCTTTTAAAGTTGTTACTAAGACCTATTAAACCCCATTTAAACCAGTGAAACCGTTTTTGTTCCTTCTCAACGGTTACTTCCATTTAAAAAAGTCCCGGCACAAACATTACTAATGAGCTAAACTCAAGAATGTGGGCCCTTTTGAAAAATCTGGCAACCAGATGCTTAAAAAAAAGAAGGATCAGCAAGAGAAAGCAACGTTACAAGAAAAAATGGAAAAAGTAAATAACTCTATTTTTTGAACAGGCCAGAATGTCTATGATCACATTGTACAGATCAGCCAACTGACCAGTTAGCATCAGAACCCCTAGTCGTGTTTGTCCATTGTTAATTGTATAAAAATGTATTAAAACAAAACAGCACGTCTTTAACAATGTCGACCAAAAGAGAGTAAAATTTGAATTCTTACATTCCTATAAAAAGAAGTACAGTCACTTATCTTTTGACAGAAGCCCTGAGGGAAACTGGACCGTGAAACTGCTCGAACAGCAAGACAGCTAACCAGAACTTCTGATAAGCCAGAACTCCATTTGATTGTCCCATAGAAAACTATTTTTAAAGGTAATTATTTGAAAATATAATTGCGGTGTACTTTAATTATTAGATTCTGAATTCTGAGTTTACTGTTTCAGTGCACTGATGTAATTTTGGACAATAAAGCTTATTGTTAATCCGTTTGTTTATAGCATTTTATGGACTATTGCAAAAATCAGATAATATTTTTACTCCCTGTGGGTATCGCCATCATCTTCAAAATGTGATCATATGTTCAGCTCTGGTTGTAACCTCCATGAATGTCAAGCAACAACGAATCTGGCAGGAATTTGACCTGGTTTGGTTAGAGGCGACCCAATCAGGGTGAAAATCATGCTTGATTTGTACAATATGTGCTTGACTTTAAGAGGTGGAGATGTAAACCTTGAGACAACAATGGCTACAGGAAGTGTTCTCTATATTTTCTTAAATTACTGTGACTTGATCGTAATATTTCATTATCTTTTTGTTTTAACATATTAAATTGTAATGCACAATAACTAGGCTTTTCCTTTCACCCATTACTATTGTGGCTATTCATGACAGTACCTGTGAAGTGGAGGGAAGGCAGAAACATTGTGTTCAAGAAACATCTGAGCCGTTCCTGGAAATTTTAGTGGAAAAGAGTCAGTGTACTTGCATTATGGGAAATGTAGGATCCAATTTTGCTACTGAAACATCCCTGTAGTCCCTCTACTATATCGAAACAAAGACCATTACTACTCTCTTAGTATTTGGACTTGGCCATTAATTTCTCCAGTGTTGGTGGTCACACACTTCCGATGCGAAAAGCTGAAATGTCTAAAATGACAATGATCTCAACACCCCCCCCTCCTTCCACCCAAATGTTCTTTCATTCTTCTGAAAAGGAGCCTGAGAGGCGGCAAGCGGAGAGAGGTGACATCAGCAGTCCATCAGTGAAGGAAACAATGAAGAGGAGGCATTAGGATCCAGTTACAGAGCGAATAATGTGACTGGTCAGATAGTCGGAACAATGGGATAGTGAGGATAGAGCTCCGGTGAGGTCATAATGACTCGACTCATTCAGCAGGAAGACGACAGGTCAATGGACAGGAGGAGTCAGGGAAGGTCACATCTACAGGAGCTGGTGGGATGAATGAATGTGAGCTGCAGTGAGTTTAACTGTCGCTGAGTTTTTAAATATTTTTTTTTTGGCCTGAACCAATACTGTTAAATGCGAACATTCATTTGGAAAAATGATCATCTGATTTTTACAATTTCACACAAATCACAATTTTCACAGTGTTTGTGTTTACTGTACTGTAGTGAATAATGTTGATATAATGACTGAAGGTAAGTATTGTAACAAGTAGAACAGTCTGAGAGGTTCTGAAATGTTACTGTAATGCAGCCTTTAAAGCAAGACAACACCTATACATATCACAGCAGGAGAGACCGTCTTGTAAACGGATCACGCCCACCATGACATCATGCTCACGACCGATCAGAACCATGTCCACAGACAGACGGACAGGAGAGGAAGGATCGGAACTGGGTTACAGTAATCTTCATCTTAAAACAAAAACTTTTCCAACTTCCTACCTCCCCACTTCAATCAATCAATCAATCAATCAATCAATCAATCAATCAATCAATCAATCAATCAATCAATCAATCAATCAATCAATCAATCAACCAATATTAATTTCTTAAGAAACCCAACATTTCCCCCATTAAGAAGCACTTGGCGATGGTATGATGATGATATTTCCTTAACTGTACACCTATAAATTTTCCTGATTGTATCTTGCAGGGTTGTGATGCCAATCGCGCTGACGAAAATCTGTCCAGAGACATACAAACACCTGGCAAAATACTCAAAATCGCTTCTGTGTTAGTCCCCAACAACAAAGGGTGTCACTAGGAACACATTCTGCCATGTATACTCACACACAGATTCACAAACTGAAAACATCACCAACCGGTGCTGTCGCAGCTGGTTAAAATCTAAGACCAATTAATCTCATTTCACAATAATGGTATACTATCGATGTATTGCCCATTATGTCTGTACTATTCCATCAAAATGAGAGACAAATGACCCTAACTCAGTCTGACATATTGCCTATATCTTTGGAAACTTTAAGATATTTCCAAGGATTTCATCTTTCTGTATGTCTGAACAGATTTTGCCTGCACAGCATGAGTTTGTACAGACTGGCTCAAGACAAAGGCTAAACAAGACAAATTGCAGTGGTATTTCTAATGCCCGACATGAAACACGAAGGTCACGTGAACATAACCCTGGAATATATAACACAAACAATTTTACCGCTGACAGTTTAAATCATAAATGGTAACCGGGACGATTGTGGGAAACATTCACTTTCTTTAGAAAGAAATCTGTCATGACTCTGGGAGTTTATATTTTGGTTCCGTTTTACCTTGGACTTGAAAGGTCTGAGCTAATCCGTCTTTCTTTCAGGGAGTTCATGTTTTGGTTCTGCGTTACATTGAACTTGAAAGATTTGGGATGTTGTCTGCCAAGTTCATGATGAGTCACCAGAAAACCATAAAATAGGAGACCGCTCCACTTCCAAATGTGTTCTTGTTTTATCTGAGCTCGACTAAGACAAACTCTTATAAACTTGGTTCACATGGGAATAAAGTACTGAACTTAAGGTTACTGTATCTCAGCTCCAGAACTGATCTTATCTTAATCTGAAGAGAAAACCCCCCTCCAAAAAAAATAAAGGGATTTATTTTCCCCTGGAGGAAAAGAATATTCAGGGGAAAACTGGTATTTAAAGGGCCAAGTCGAAATTTTGACTGACTATTAAATCATTTTGTGCATGCAAGACTAGAAATGCTGTGTGTGTGTGTGTGTGTGTGTGTGTGTGTGTGTGTGTGTGTGTGTGTGTGTGTTGTGTGTGTGTGTGTGTGTGTGTGTGTGCGTGCGAGCGTGCTCACCCTGGTATTGCAGAGGGATGTCTATCTTGGGTCCAATGACGTAGTGTCCCTCCTCTAAGCTGTGGGCAGTCACTGTGGTCCACTGACGACAGGAGTGTAAGAGCACCACATCCTCCTCCGACAGGCCCTCCACACATTCACCTGGAACACACACACACACATACACACACACACACACACACACACACACACACACACACCGACACAGAGAAATGGATTAAGAATAAACAGTCTACCAACAAAAAGACAACAGTTTTTTTTTATTTATCTCAGAGCTCACAGTGAGTATCTCAGCAAGTGAAAAACAGTTCAACACTCCCCCTGACACACACACACACATCCAGTGTCCATAATTACCACCATCAGTGATGGTTCACCACCCCTAACCTCCTCATCAGGACCCTGCTATACAATTGGCAACCCACTATTACACAGCCCCCATACATACACACACGTACATTCAGCCACACACACACACACACAGACACACACACACACACACACACACACACACACACACACACACATCACACACACAGAGCTCTCCAGCTTTGACTAAAGCCATCATGTCGCACAACAGCATTGATTTCTGCTGATAGCACAGTGGTCCAATTCAATCACATCACACACACACACACACACACAGAAACTCACACAGATCGCCTCTTTTTGCTCTTGTTGCTGATGGATGGCTGTTAAACCTTTTAATCTAACAGTCATGTTGATGGATGGGTTGAACACACACACAGGACACATGATGAGAGACTGTCAGTAGAAATATAAAGGGGCCCTGTGACAAGGTAATTATCAGCTTCTGATACCTGTATGAATCAGATCGCTCCGGCCGGTGAACACGTCAAAGCCTTTCGCCCAAAACACCAAAAAAAGACACATCTCCCTCTCATCCCATCTGTACCGGTTGCCATTTCTCCTAAAGTGCATGGTTCCTGGATAACTCACAGACCCTGATATTTCATCCAGAAGGATTTCCTGCTGTCACGAAACCCGTCGCAAAGAAAAAGACAGTGAAAGAAAGTTAACTGAACATTTGTCTCCATTACAGACAGCAAGTTTATTATCTGAGCTCTGATGAACGCTCACTTGATCGGAAGCTAACACGAGGTGTTTGCATTGGTGACGTGTGTGGAAGGACAGCTGTGTACTTTTTGTGTTTGTTTGTTAGTTGGTTGGTTGGTTGCCTGGTTGTTGGTCGGTTGCCTTGTCAGCAGGATTACACAAAAAATACTGAACAGATTTCCGTGAAACTCGGATGGAGGATGAGTGTCAGCACGGAGCAGAGACGATTCACTTTTGGTACAGATTCAGAGAAAAAGGATGAATCCAGGATTCTCATCTCACTTTCCTTAACACTAGAGGGTGTTTTTTTTTTTTTTAACATTTTACTTCCACCTTCAACAGTACACAAGTATTATCAGATAAATGTATCTTGTGTAAATGAAAGCAGTCCTCATGCCTCCTTTCAAAGTGCTATAGTAGCTTATAACATGTAGAGCTGCAATGATTAGTTGAGAAGTTGTCAAGTAAAGAGTAAAAAGTCCAATATTTCCCTCAGAAATGTAGTCAAGAAGTACAAAATAACATCAAATGGGGATACTCAAGTAGAGTACAAGTACTTCAAAAGTGCATTAAGTACCGAGTACATTTATAGAGAGAGTGGAGGTACTTCTCACTTTCCATTACTGGCAACAGCCACGGCTCATTCCACTCAGATTACATGAGAAATTGTTGTTTTCTTGTGATTGGGGGTAATTTACACTTCATTTCACTGACACGCAGACTGAGAATGCATTTGTGTCGCCTGGTTTACCCTGCAAACAAGGCTATGCTTAATCCGTAAGGCAAATATTTAATCTTGAGTTTAAGGCTGGAGCGTCTATCAGGTAAGCCAGTGAAATACACCCCCACACTCACATACCACGGAACAACCGTCTGTCAACACTGATAGAAAACTGGGTTTGTTTGCTGTTGAATGGGCACTTTGTGGTTTTGGAGTAGACATTCAAACTCAATTTACAATATTAATGAGGTGATAATACAATGTTTTCCATAACTGAATGAACAAGCTGTTCTCAGAGGAAGATAAGGATCACTCTTTGAAGCTGGAAAGGTGGCAGGGTCCGCCACTTATAAGCAAAGTAATTGTTTACTCAGTTTATTCAGTCATAAAAACAAAGAGTTTGTTTAGTTAGTGTGTTCAGGCATACAAAAAAATCAGTCAATGAGGACATTTGAATACAGTTTCTTCCCTCAGACTACACAGTGCACCTTTAATATGAAATGAAGGGAAAATCTTGCCCCACTGTGCTGACTGACATCACGCCCTATTGTAAATAACTAACCACCATCTGTGTCGGCTGTCCGTGCAAACAAACAGGCATCCGTGGGGGTAACTACAGTGCGGTTAATAAACACCCACGGGTGCTGCCGTCTCCTCACACAGCGACGCGCGCCCGGCAGCGGTAAGGTGCGTAATTTCGGGGAGCGTGTCACGGCTCGGACGCGCGCTTCTCTCCAAGAAGTAAAGTTGGAGGTTTTTCCTGCTCGTTAGTATTCACCACATTCACCGACAGATTACAGCATTTACATATGAAAAGAATTGAGCAGCACTTCAGCAGCACAACAGACACTTTGTGGCTTTCCGGGCCTCGCTGGACTGGAACAACTTTGGCCATGACACCCATCGACCGTTCCCAAAGTAAAGACCCCAGATCGGCTCGATCACACTATCACGATGATGGCGGCAAATGTAACGACTGATAAAGAGAAAACCAAACACACATGTTGCATAATGAGCCCCCCTTATGCAAGTTAGTGGGTTGATGTGAGCTAGAAAAGTCAGTTTCCGAGAATAAATGCTGCAGCTGCATCAAGGTGGCCGGATTTAACCGAAATCACAACGGATATAGAAAGATGGTACTTTCAAAATAAGAGCACTAAATGTTTCCAGGCAGCTGGGTCAGTCAGTAAAACCTGTCAATACATTGCACAGTTATTGACAAATGGCTTCGTTTATGTTTTGTTCAATACATCAATAATGTCCAAAGCACGTGTTGAGCAAGTAACAGTTGTTATTTGATAAAGCTTATAAGTTATACTTTAAAGGTGCCATTCATGAGAAAGTTGGGGATGAGACTCAATATTCAGCTTTTCTTACAAATAGCACCTTTAAATGCAGTCTTGTTTATACACTCCGTACTCTATATAGATTGTGAGATTGACTCATCATAGATAAAATGCATTTGATGGAAGTAATTTCGCTTGTCTTTCACTTACTGAATGTGTTGACCTGGCAACCAGGAGCGGATTCATTCATGTGATTCATTAAGTATAATACAGGCTCATAAGCAGAGATAGTCTCTAATCTCCAAGTGGCATCAGTAATATTACTGTGCACAGTTTACTTGAGATGCCTTTCACGAGTTCTGGGTAATGGAGTTCCAATTTATCATCCAGTAATGTGATAATGTTGCCAAGTCAAATTTGGGTATCAACCTGTTGTTAGTGAATAAAGGGTAACGATAAACTACTTTTCAGACGGTATAAAGCAAGAGCACTGGGACAACTGTCTTTTATATTATATTATATTTTATATTTATATTATATTATATCACTCCGCCACTATTGATCATCACTTACATTACAGGCATAATTAGTTCCCGATCTAAATTAAGGAACAGAATGAAAAATATATAATATGTGTAATTGCCATTGATTACATTATGCAAATGATCTTAATAAATGTAAGGAAAACAAGTATTCTAAAGAAATCTTCACAAAAACAAATATCATCTTATGTTTATAGGTTCAGACAGTTAAGTACCACTGAGGGTGCATTCCAAATTGCACTCCTTTACTTTTTACTTGTAGTACGTACTGCAGCTTCCCTTACAAAATACACACTGTTGCATGCAGTAGCTATACAATTGGGACGTACTACTTCCTCATCACAGTGCACCTTGAACTTTAACCCTCTTGCTCCTATATCTTTTGCAGCCTTAGCACGACATTTTGGAGTACAAATGGAACATACTAACCCTGCATTCCAATACGTGTACTACCATACTATTTAGTATGCCAGAAAAAAAATTCAGAATGTCCCTATATGAAGTTTGTGAAACACAGTATGCCAAAAATATGTCTTACTACATTCGGTCATATTATTGCAGTATGGAAGCCAGCGTGCTTTTCTGGCTATTCTGACGCACAATCCTCTGCGCAGTGGGAGATATGTCACAAAAGTCATGGTGAGTCACGCAAATATAAACACAGACGAGATAGCACAAACATATGACTGCTCACTGACACCACAATGAGAGATGAAAGCACATTTAAGTGAAAGTACTACCTTCTTTGTCCACAGCAAGAGCAACAAGTTCGAGGTGCACTGTTGTGATGAAGTCGTACGTCCCAATTGTATGCATACTGCAGGCAACAGTATGTAATTTGTAAGGGCAGCAGCAGTAAAGCAAAAAGAGAAAGTATGCGATTCTGAACACATCTTCAGTCTTTTTCTGGCATACTAAATAGTATGGTAGTACAGGTATTGGAATGCTAGTATTTTCCACTTGTACTCCAAAATTCAGTGGTAAGGCTGCAACAGATATACGAGTGAGAGTGTCCTTATTCATGGTGCACTGTGCAACCTTTTCATGTCTGCATTTTAAAGGTGCTGTCTGTAAGAAACGTTGACTTATTGCCAACTCGTTCAAAATAGAAGCTTTGGGATTGTAGGATGGGTCGGATGCCATCCCAAAACCAGATCATTATTTTACGATACACATGGCACCTTTAAATTAATTTAAAATTCTTGCTACTATTAGATCATCGCTGTCAACATTGTGTGATGATAATTTAATTTCTGTTTGACAAGATTATGTGATGTAGGCCTCTAATAAATAATCCCTCTGATAATTGATTACATTCATTCATTCTATTGTTTAAAAACTGTTGTGGTTTTACAGATACACGACAACGTTAAGTGTTTATTTTGAAAGTTTTGACCGGAAGTCGTACCTTTTCCTGTCGGTCTTGACGCCGTTAGAACGCTCCACAGATTCCTCACTAAATTACTGCACTCGTTCATCAATCCCACCGTCGTTTTGCTCCCAAAACCTCTCAGAAACACTCTTTCCTCGATGAAAGTCAAAGTTTGCTCTCTTTCCCTGACTGTAAAAGCACATTTATCGACATTTATCATCACTCCTGTCACGGTTCATCTCGACTCCGGCGACATGAGACGACGGAGGAGCGTCCGAGTTAGCTAACAGTCGTGATAAAAGTGGCTAAAAGTTTTTGTCAGCGGTCGTGCTGGAGGTCGAGGCACCGGGTGGAGGTGGATTCTTACCGTGGGCCAGGCGGACCAGGGTGGGCAGACGGAACTTGCTGACCACCGCGTCCAACGGCAGCGCCAACGGGCTCCAAGATATCTCCGACAGGCTCGCCGACAACTTCTCCATCCTCCCGGGTCATCACGGTACCGGAGATAATGGTGATGGTGATGGCGAAGGTAACGAGGGTGGTGTCAGCGGCGAGGAGGACGGCGAAGCGGAGGAGGGTGAGGGTGATGATGATGGTGGTGGTGGTTTAATGTCAAAGAGTTTCGCCATGTTTGAATGTGGGAGAGAGAGAGGGAGAGGGAGAGATAGAGAGAAGGGGAGAGGGGGGAGCGCAGTCACAGTCGGTGCGCACGGGCGGTGGGAGGGAGCGAGAGCCCTCTCTGTCTCCCTCTGTCATTTATCAGCGTACACCCCCAACACACACACACACACACACACACACACACACACACACACACACACACACACACACACACACACACACACACACGAGAGCAGGGTCAGTCAAACTTTAATCTTCCACAGTTTGTCATCATAATGGAGGGGAGAAGATCAAACACATCAATCAGTCGAACTTTATTCATACAGCACCTTTCAGACACAAAATCAATTCAAGTGATTGAATGAAACATGAACTCAGCTGTAATGACTAATACACATCTATATCAATAGAATGGATAGTTGGAATAAGAAAAGATAAATAAAAACAAGCAATATGAATTATGATAAATAAATAAAATGAAATATTGCAAGTTACATTTGCCTGAAAAAATGTTGTTTCATTATTCAACAGTGATATTTTAACACAAATCTACGGAATATAGTACAAAGAATATAGAAATATATAACCATAAATATTATAATACACAGCATAAAAGCCAGACTGAATAGTATATAGATATACATATGTAATAGATATGTTTGAATTTAAAAGTAAATGGACTTTTCCAGTTTAAAGATGGAAAATCTAGATAAAATTAAAATGCTTTCGTAGTTTTAAAATAAAATAAAATACTAAGGTAGATAAAATGAAATACTGAGGTAAATAAAATACTGAGGTATCAAAGAGAAAAGGTAAGTGGAACATAAGGTGCAGCTGAAAGTGCTCTACAACACTTGTCATATTCACACACTGATGGCAGAGGCTGCCGTGCAATGTGAGGTTCAGCATCTTGCTCAAGGATACTTCCGCATGCAGCTAGGGATTCAAACCAGCGACCTTCTGATTACTGGATGACCTGCTCTACCTCCTGAGCTACAGTGGCCCCATACTACCAATATTTCCAGCCCCTCTCAGATTCTCCAGCAGGCTGTTGGAGCGGCTCAGATGTCAAGCCTCTTATCCGGGCCATTGTTTGATAATCTGACTCATATCATCATGTTTTCCTCATCAGTTATTGCACCAGTTTGTCCACAGAGGTACCCACCCACACACCTGCCTGAACAGTAGATGCAAGGACTGTTTGAGCAGGATTTCGTAACGTTTTCTGGCCTGCTGTAGGCTCGTTTTAACATCCCAACATTTTCATTGGCCCAGCAACTACAGATGTGGTGTGCAAGCCGTGTGAATTTGATATAATTTGATACGTGTTTTAACCCAAGATGATCAATCAAGCAATCAAACATGATTTACACAGCATTTTTCAAGCAAATCAAATGTAAGTCAAGACAAACAAAACAAAAATGGCTTTAGATAATGCATTCCCTGATGTACAGTGCTTGTGATTTATGTACATGACCGTGTGCTATACCTTCCATTCACTACATTTGAAAGGCACTAAATGGACACTTTAGAATGTCATACACAAAATCAATATTCAGCTAAAATGTGATACATTGCAGTGGTTCCCATCAGCATTTCAAAAAGGAAACTTGAGGGTCAAGAGATGATTCACAGGACAGGAATGTAAAACTTATTTCTGCTTCAGAATGTTTTTTTTTTGACTTTTCTAATTATTTTTGAATTATTGAATAACAGGATACTTTGCTCTCTTCAGACCTCTCAAATCTTTACAAATGAAACAATCCAAGAAGGAAAAAACTACTCTTTTTGGAGGAACTACTCATATGCCATGAGATGAGGTATTGTAGGTAAATATTGCTTCATTTTCAGATGTCATAAGCTAGAACGTTTAGGAACCACTATGCTAAACTGTCAGTGCAGTTTTTACAATGTTGGCAACATTGAAAAAGGTTCAAATGTGACAGGTTAATGTATTAAGAGAATACTATACTATCAGAGCATTACATCAGACTGGACCATCTCAGAAATACTTTAAGTACATAAGCAATGCTTAAATATTATTTATGAATCTTTTTCACTTGTGATAATTTGAGCACATTGGTCTGATTTGATGAAGATTTTATATAGAAAATCTAACTTCACCTTCTATGGGGGAAGTACTTTGTGTATTTAGAAATCTTGGCATGATATCCTTGGCACTCGGAGCAGGATGGAACTGTGACAGCTCTCCCAGACACTCAGACTAAGACATTTATTTCATGATGTAACATTTTGTTACAACATATATGAACGCCTACGCAACAAACCAGTGTCTCTACCCTGTCGTCAAAAGCCATCGATTCATCCCAGACCCAAGAGAGCGACTCTACGGAAGACTACTGCATCTATGATATAGTCAAAGGACAGTCTTATTATTTCAAAAAATAATAGAAAAACAAAGATGTTTTTCGAGGCACCTAATTGTTTCAGGGGTGGATTTTATGTTTAGCTTTGACACAACAAATGAGATGCAACAGAGATTAACCTAAACTTTGATCTGTTAGGTGCTTTCTAACTAAACCTGTTGAAACTATACAACTTCCATACAAGTTCAGAATTTAAAATCGACATATCAATTTTAAACCATTATTAGAACATGCTTTGTCATAATAAAAGAGGTAACGCCATCTTCTGTACACTAGTGGTGCACGTGCATGAAATATTGAACCTGTTCATATCAGTCCAATCACCAGCACACACAGACAATAGTGATGTTGTGGAAGCGTAATCACTTCATCCACCTCTTCACCCAGCACTAAACCTCTGGCCCCGGGCAGGACTCTGGCCGACTCACTCTCAGTTCAATGAACCAAACTGTAAACAGATACTGATTCATTTGCTATTGATTTTCACCAACAAACCAGTTGAGATGCTACGGTTCTTTGTGGTACAACTCAAAATGAGCGGTTCAAACTCAAAATAATTTATACCTAACTGATGTTAAATATACAATTGGAAGCAGGAGTTCTATTAAAAAAGGGGGTTGGGTGTCAAATGGAGATTATCATTATCACACTGGCTCGTGCCATCACAAATATTTGGTGAAATGTGTGATATCTGGCTTCCTAGAATCACCCACCACGCCCAGGCTCACCGAAGACCAAACATGGCAGCGCTGTGGCTTACTCTCTGGTCAATCAGTTAAAATGTAAACTCAAACTGTGATTCATTGGCTGTTAATAGCTCACTCATTCATCCACAACTGCAAACAACAACAATCAAATATGAGGATACATTTCCCAAGGACCATGCAACCTGGACTGAACCAACCAAAGAACTTTAAATACTGACTATAGAATGTATTTATAAGTTTGAATATTGTTCATACTCCCAACTGAAACATCAGATGTACCATTAAGCATGACACAAAATTGGGACGCAGTAGTCCATTGAATTTTCCTTTCTTTAAATCAACACAGCTAATTATGAGTGTTTACAATGTCAACTAATAGCTCTTGTTATGTGTCAAAAATGTCTGCATGTTATCTCCACCTCAGTAAACATCTACGTAAAGGCAGAAGCAACAAAATTGACCATTATTTATTTTCTGTTAATCTGCTGCTTTTGTTATGAGAAGGGCTTTATGTTAATTCACATACCGCTCTTTTGATTAAAACATTTCCTTAGCAGCTTTTTCTGTCTATAGTAACCACTGTGTTTAAAAAAACACAACTAATTTGGCATTGACTTATAAAGGACCAAAGTAAAAAAGGAAAGAATGGACAACGATGAAATGATTAAAGGTTTGGATAGCAACTTTATTTGTTCCATATTAACAAAAATTCTAATATGAAGCTGAATTTCTGGACAAACGGCAAGGGAATTATTTGACAGCAGGAGGGGGGCTGGTCAGCATGTTGGAATACTCAATGGGCAGGCTCTGTAAAAAGGGAGGACCACAAAAAATCAACATTTAAACCAAGATTGTTGAAACAATACCTTTCCAACCAAGCATGGGAAGACCAAAAATCTTCAAAATATCAGCCAGTAATGACCAGATTAGCCACCTGTCAGTGACATCTAGAGGAAAACATCTGTGATTGCACAAAATCAAGTTAAGTTTAAAGAAAAAACCCAGGTAGTACTGTTATATAGACTGTACACAGAAGTGGACAATATGGGTAAAACTCTCTAACATGATATATGCATTTTGTTATCTCACTATAAACATATACATCTATATGTTTCTATTCATCTTTATATACAATTCCCATTGATGCTTGTGCTCATTCATTTGTAACATTGCCCACAGTGGCCAAAATAGCCAGATATCAAGGGTCATTTTAGATATTTAGGGGTGGGCAAAAAAATAATACCACAATATATTTAAGTGCATTCATAATCCACATCTTTTATTTTGAAGGGTTGAAGGGTCTAGACAAAAGCCAGACTATGACATGGCCTATGGATGTCTAAATTTACACCATTAAAGCACAATATTGCAATAAATATGACACATCCTCATCTGCTACACTGCTGGCTAACTACCGTTGCATCATCTACAACCACCCAAGTAAGAGTAAGAGCCCCATTCACATTTCTTCAACTAGCATAGCCATCTACTTGCCTACATTAATCCACTGATTTGTTCAAATAGTACAGATCTACTAGTCAATGAGGTTGTGAAAAGCTTGGAAACAAAACTAAGAGGACATTAAATACCAGGATGTCTAAAATTCATCTGAAAAGTTGATTGTGGTCGCATTCAAGATTATTCAACATCTAAAATCGTAAGGTCATCTACCCCTAGGGATATCTATAAATAGTATCGCAAAATCTGTTGGTAGACAAAACTATACCATCTCACAATATCATATAATCTTTGCCTTTCTCTAATTATTAAATATGAATAAACAAAATACAAGGTTACTCACTGTCCTTTACTGCCTTCTTGCCTGGAATAGAAGGAAAATAATGATATATTAGTTGCTTTAACTCATACCACAGAAACATGTTCATTTGAAAAACATCTCAGTTCATCGACAGGTGCTTACATTACTCATATTCAGCATTATCAAAGCCACTTATTTCAGTTCTGTTTGCAACTACTGTAATACTTATGACAATAATGTAATATAACAACATCATTATGATACCATATGTTGTTTGTATAATGGAATACATATGCATTTTCAATTTACATTATGGAGCATTAAGTCTTGAACTCACCCCCATAGGAAAGTTTGTAGTAAGCATAGGTCATGATGCCAAGTCCAACCCATACCTCCTGGTATGCCTTGGAGTAGTATGGGCCCAGCTTGGTCCACCAAGTTGTAAAAAAGCTTCCGGCCATCTGTGGAGACAGCAACAGTAGAGCATCAAAACAGTGGTTAGGCCAGTGCAAATGCTCCAACATCAAATAACAGTTTCTTTAAGTAGATGCATGACTGCCAGAAAGACCACACCAAGCTCCATTCACAATTATACCAATTTACTGAAGTGTTCCTTTTAAGCTTATCTGACAGAATTACGTTTTTAATCAGCTTAGATAGTCATATAGTCATATTTTTTAACAATATACATTTAATGAACTATTGTTGACCGAAGCCGAGTATTAGAAACTGGTTCCATCATTCAGACAATGTTGTTTCTCAATATAAAATGAACTTGTTTGCAGCCCTGACCCTCAGCTGTGATAGGCCTAGCTAATGATTTGGCCACCTTTGAAAAACCGATCAAACGAGGAGGTAGCTACAAAGGCAACACCATTTTACTTATGTAATCTTTGCTCTTCGTGGAATAAGTACCATAGCTTTCCATTGGCACATTCAGTAACATATCTTTCCTGAGGATAAGGTTACGGTAACGTAGCTGGCTAACGCTAATGTGCTGCTGCTAATATCACAACCTCAAATTTGCCAAAGTCAGTGGTAGCATTAACTGTTCAGATATACGAGCCGCTTAATATAATTGTAAGGGCATTCACACGCAGCCATATGGCTGACATTTATATTGCGTTCATTTAACTTTACAAGCGTACTAATTCAATCAATGAATGGCCCTGATTAGCCGCATTAGTATCTCTATTGTAGAACCAGGAAAGAACGCTAACAAGCTTTAGCTAGAAGCTAGCTAGCTGAGTACACCTGCACAAGTTGCACACACAACCATAGCAAATAGAGATGTTAGCTTGCTTTTGTAATTGTTGTCGTGAGGTATACTACGTTTCTGTGTTACAATTTAAGTTACTTTACTAAGTTAGTGCAAACTCTTCTCTTACCTTTCAGTTTGTCACGCTGCAGAGAGAAGGTCAGGACAGCCGATGTTGCTATACGTCAAAGTCGTGGAGGATGTCTCCTTCTACGCTCCACTGTGTAGTGTTGCATCATGTTTTGGTGTGCAGCGCCACCAGATGGAGGTACACGAGTAACGTTTTTGATCTATGTGTAGTTATCTCTTGGCTCCACCTTGAGGACAAAGCAGCTAATGTATGACATACACCATGATTTATTTTATATTGACATATTTCCATTAATTAAGAAAATACATTAATTACACAGTGCAGTCCATTGATAGTGTTAATAATTGCATTCATTGTATTTTAAACATCTCAGAATTGGATCTGATCTGACATTTTACAGCTTATGCCACTGAAATTACAATTTCTATCTGACAGTGGAAACATGATTTTAATCGTAATTCTGTCAAAAAATAATGCCAAGAAGATGAACAATGGGAATTAAGGTAATTTAGGCAGTTCTCAAGATTCCTTCTATTAATGATTACTGAGCAAAGCCAACAGTATGTTTTTTAAAACAGTTCTGATTTGGTCACCAGAAATACATTTATTGTGAAATTGGATGGATTGGTCAGCTGTCACAGATTAAAGGTAAGGAAGGCGTTTCTGGGGAAAAATCTTATTCCCTGGTCGTCAAATGTCAGTTTGGATCAGTATTTGTCCCTGAAATTCTTAACCAAAGCATCAGTAATTGACGACCCAGGCATGACACTCATCAAATCAATCTTTCTCCAGAATACCCTTCCCTCCCTTTAATGTGTGAGGTAAGAGGCTGGAAATTGTTAAGTAAGAGTGTCTGGCTTTCATCTAGTTAGGTTAAGAGTTTGATGTCTCAAACCTGTTCATGCAGTTAAACCAGACACCACTTTACTTTAATCGTCGCTGTCATAATCTGTGCTTTTAGTGGTCACGGACTATAATAACCTTCTAATGTGAAAAACCTCCCGCCTCACTTTCAATTTCACTCGCACGCTCTAATCATGGTGTGTTTTTTTTTAAACTTGATGTTAGGTTATACAGTTTGAGACTTTCCAAAGGAACAGTTGAGTTATCTTATATCCTCTTCTGCTCTTTGGTGCTTGTGCCACTGCCATAACAGAAGGGAATCTGAGGTGAGGGTGCAGCTGCTACATGTATGTGGCACACAGACTTTCCACCAGCTCTGTCTGCTCACCATAGTGATTCAACAAATAAAACACTGGCACTGCTTTCAAGGGTAAAGATGGTATTGTGTAACATGCCCTACTGTCTGTGCGCCCTCTTTCACTCCAAGCAAACTGTGAAACTAATAAATATCTAAATAAAAAGGGATTTTGGCTCTCGGTTTATTTTGAATTCAATTAAAGCCTTAAGATATCACTCTAACTCAATATGAAACTTACTCAGAAAGTCCCTGTGTCCTTATTTCTGTTCTGTTATGTCATTACAGAAATACAAACAGAGACACTATCGTTTTTGTTTCCTGGAACATCAGTAACAAGTAAAGCTGAAAACAGAACTAATCCACAGTGGGCTTTGCGAGGACATGTTTTAGCCAAAGGATAGTGAGTTGTATGTGCACCTGCAGGAGTGATTTGGGCTTGCAGTGAGCGTAGGCGGGACTCTCCACCCTTTTTTGTCCTCATGCTCCAATAGGCAAGAGGTACCTTGTTTCATTTATGAGCACCTAAAGGCCACGTCCTATTTGAAGGGACGCAACACAGTGAACCAACATAGACTTGTGCCAATATTAAAGGACACAGCTGAGGACATTTATTGTACACAATCTGCTGGGTTCTTCATTGTAATGCAGTCAGCTGCGTTAGCTGTCTTCAGTGACCACAGTCCTGCTACAGGTATGTTAAAGATCTGTGACAAGGCCGTCTATTTTTGTATATTTACATGATGGCAGTGTGAGGCCGGCTCTTTACACAGCTCGGTTATTACTCCTCTTTAAATGCTTTGTTTAAATGTTTGCATGTGTCTACTTGCATCTCTGTGGTCATGTAAGGGTGTGGGTGGGTGTGTTCTGATTGCAACATGACTAATCAGGCTGTGGCGGCAGCTAACTAAAATGTTTTGGACAGAATTATTCCTCTGTGTCACTGTGGATCTCACTTGGGTTGACAGTTCTACTAATCCATGTCCCTTGCCCCCCTCTGAGGTTGATCTCGTGTTGTGGTTGGAGACCACATGGCCTCAGGTGGAGCAGGGGAAGACGATGGAGGAATTCCATTGGACATTGACAACGTGCACATGCTCCTCCAAGGTCAGTCTATTCCTGTACTTTTGTAGGTGTTGTGACATGTGCTGTACTCGGGAATCGCAGTGGTGGCCAAATTATGAACTGTGTTGAGGATATACTATTTCAATGTCTCGTGCATCACTTTCATTTGACATAATATGTGCTCTGAAGTCATAACCAAAAGAAGTGCTTAAAAAGTGAAAATGAAAGTTGTGGTGTTTGGTGGGAGTGGTGGAGCTGCAGGTTTACTGTTTTTTCCAATTTCCTACAGACTCACAACACTTACTTTCAAATGTATTAGCACCAAACAGCTGTGACCTCAGACACACTAAGGACTTTACTTGTGACAGATTACAAACTCCACTAGGGAACATTTGTGCAGCTTCTGTCTTTATTTCCTCAGTTGTAAAAGAAAATGAATGACTTGTTGTTCGGCCCTTCCTGCTGAAATAGGAAAACCTGTTTTGTTTGTTAGAGTCATGCCAAAAAGCTTACATATGACTCCACTACTTATTGCATGAAACAGTTGAGTTCCTGGTCAAACTGGTCTTTAACCACATGACAAAACATTGAGTCCAATGACCAATCAAATTGGTCTTCTACTGCAGAATGCAAAACTGCTGTACAGTAATCATGTCACGATGGCTATAGTAATTAAAAATTACCTTAAAAGTGACTTTATTCATTGATCAGACTACTTCGCAAATCTTTTTCCTCTCTGTAAGCAGTGCAAATCTTAAATTTTGCCATGGTTTATGTGAGCAGAAAGTAGTCATTGTGATTGCAAGCTGTGCAGAATTTTGTCAGTATGGCTTGGCATTTATTTTACGAACATGAAGGAGTCTTCATGATAGTTTATGACAGTTGTCATCAAGTGTTATTCGGTCAACAATGTCACTTTAAATGCAAAGTTGACGTTGTTTGAGATGTCTTAGTAATGACAACTTGACATTAACCAAGACGCGACCTGCCATAAACATGTCACAGCAGGCCTAATTATCAAACTTAAAGAAACTATTTAGCTTTATGTGTTAACATTACATTAAACTGTCATATGTTGTCTGTCATAAGACTACCAGAATTGTGTCATGAATCATTTTTCTGACCTGAACTACAGTGGTACAATTTGAACTCATCATTAAAACAGGGAATAAGTACCGAAATGATTTTGAGAGGTGTACTTGTTGCCAAAGTAAGCTAACTGCTACCTATAGATAGCTGTAGCTTGTTAGCTCATTCGGCTTTGAAACTACTGTAGCGCTCCTATTAGCTTTGTCAGTCCTGGCGTGCCAGGAGCAAAAACCCAGGAAGAAAACCACATTTGTTGCACCCTGCTGTCTCAAAATATCACTTTATAAGGGTTAGGTTAACAGTCATAAACATGCACAAAAACTCCATCATGTTCACGGCAAGTGTCAAGTCAAGGTTACAAGGCATTATATTGTGTAATCTTAAATCTTGCCATGGTTTATGTGAGCAGAAAGTCATTGTGATTGCAAGCTGTGCAGAATTTTGTCAGTATGGCTTGGCATTTATTTTACGAACATGAAGGAGTCTTCATGATAGTTTATGACTGTTGACACAGCTGTTGACACAGCTGTGTTTCATTGTGTCCAGTACCAGCTAAATATGTTCTTCTTATATAACGATTTAACTGTGCATGAGGGAATATCAGACAGAGACAATTCTGACAATGCATCATGATAAAGTGCCAGAGTATGAGGGTAAAAGAAATTGATATGGTAATTTAATTAAAATTAACATTACATTTCTCCACATTACATACTCTCACAGCTGTATTTGTGTTTTGACAGCCTGAGAAAACATGTTTGTCTGATGCAGTCTTACAATGACCTAGAGCAGGACGTCATTACTGCTGTTTGTACTGGCCGTGTCAGGTAAACTGCCAGGTTAACTGGGTGGAGTGGAGGGATTAAATATTATCATGAGTTTCCTGCCTCGGCAGGCTCTTAAACAAACAGCAGACTCACTGAGTCAGATTCAGGGCTAAATCCGATCTACACGTGTGAGTTCAGCAACCTGAAAGTTAGCCTATGTGTGCTTTTTTGATGACCTCAGACTAAACATCAAGCTCTTTCAATTCATTACTGACTGAATCTTTAAATAGTCTCAACAGATTGTTTGTGAAAGTGGTGCAGAATCATACAATTATTGGCAACATCTAAAAGTTTGTGTTGGATACAGCTTAGAGTATTCTTGAAAAAATGTAATTAAAGTAGTAAATACTTTCGCTCAATGCATTAAATGCAAAGTATTTCTAAATTATACAATGGACACAGAAATGGCCTGTGTGTTCCCAGCTGATCATTGGCTCCACTTTAAGTATCAATAAACTGAATAATACCAAAACCACTTGCATATGTTTTTAACTTTCCTGTCACCTCCATGATACTCTCATTCAGTAGGCCTTTATAATGTTATATATAGTAAGAGGTTCATGTTTTGGAAACAGAAGCTCAGGATTTTGGTCTAGTACCTCTCAAGAACCATGCACGATCAAACCCTTCACTGTGTGTGTGCATATGTCTGTCAGGAGATTCATTTTATCTGTGAGCTCGTCTCTGTGTATATCAGCTGTGTGTGTGTGAGCGTCAGTATCTATGTCTGTCACTGTCCTGGAAACGGTCCCGTCTTGTAGCCAGATCCCAGCCAAGAGCCTTACTTTAGCCTAAAGAGGAAGTCTGCCACTCGGGGTCGACTTGTATTAGCTCAGACAGTTATATATTGTAGCCTCTTCACTTATTATACATGGATTCAGTGGCTATAAGTTATAAGCATGGAGGCTCGAAAATGTGATCAGTCCTCTGATGTCGGTGAGTAGTTTACGGCCTACCTGTAGCTAATATCATGATGATTTATGGATTGTTATAACCTTTACAGGAGCACATGCCTGACAGGAAAAGGTCAGGTTGCTTTTGAGGAATATACTCTAATGTATTCTGTGCATTTGTTTACATTAGTTGGTGTATTCATTCCAGCTGGAGTTTAAATGAGATTTAAAATGATGCATGAATGAGAATTAAAAAACAACCATTTTATATCAAATGCTTTGCCAAATTTCAACTGTAAATTAGTGGAACTTTTGTATGAATTAGTATGCTGGACTGTGTTTCTCTATTTCTCTACAACATAAAGGCACATCTATACCTTCATATTAATAATAACTTTTAGTTGCAAGGTGTTTGTGACACACAATTACATGCATGTGACTATACTTAAAATGAAACTAAATAAATAAACAAAATAAGGAGAAGATGGGAAAACCCAGGGATACAGTTAACAAATTAAACAATGTCTGCACCTGTGTGCTACTGCCAGCACACACACGCTTCCAAAATCCACGAAGAATCATTATTTTTCAATTGAAACTATGTGTTTTTTATGTTGCAGCATTCCATGTCATTGATTTTGTATCCAGCACTTCAGCTGTGTTGATGCCAGTGATCATTAAAATGCAATTAATATAGATTACAATTGTTTTTGTCTGTTTCAACAGTGGAGCATGAACAGATTCAGAAAAGGACATTCACCAACTGGATAAATGCTCAACTCTCGAAGGTATGTTGATGCTGAGTGAGTGAGTGAGTGTGTGAGTGAATGAATGAATGAATAAGCTAGAAATAAGCATTTATTAAAGAAAACAAGAAACTGCCAGAACCTTTTTTTTGTGAAAAAGACATAAAAAATATAGGTATGTATTTATCAAAATAATCTAAAAAACACTTGGATGGTTTTTTATTATTAACATGGCTATAAGTAGTCAAATGTGTCTTGTTTTCACCAATTTCATTGTGTTTGGGGGGGAAGTGAATCAATATTTTTAGATTTCATCTACGAGAGGTGTCGATGTGAGCTGTGTGCACAGGGTAGGAAACACGTGTCGACCTCAGGTTTACACTTTGCATCAGGTTTCAAACAATACACCTGTTGACCTTTGACATAGATTTCTCTTAAGGTTCAGCAAAAATTGTCATCTATATATTCCAAAACCTACTTTTAATTTGCCTGATGTCTCAAGCAAAACCTAATCAGAAAGCTCATTTGATGCATTTGCTTAGAGTTGAACTGTTTTTCAGTTTGCAATATTTGGAGTGAAGATTGAGTGTTAAAGTATAAAAGTAATGTTTGGGAGAGCTCTACCCATGCAGTGTTGGAAAATGACATGACATCATGCTGTGGCAGAGCTGTAAATGATATGAAGCAAGCTGCAGACATGCTGACTCATTGTTCACACAGCAGGGTGCATTGAAGCAGCTCACCGTGGATCTCGATGGAAAGAGACCTTGAGCTGCTCGTGACAGTCGCCAGGAGTATAAATAGTGCTTCAGTGAAGCAGGACAGCATGTAATCTGAATCCAGCCACCTCTTCATAACCTCAGGTCCATATGACTCCTCGCTAAAATCACCGGTTCATAACCTGTCATCTGTTACAACAGTCCACTCCTCGCTAAAATCACCCCCAACAAGAGAGACTTCCTTTATGTCTCGAGGACATCGGTCACCGTTTGTGACTTGGCCTAAAGCGTTGACCTGGAAACTTTTAAATGCTCCCAACTCAGTTTCAGTTCAGTTTTGGATGGATTAATAGGCTCTGACCTTTTGGGTTTTGAGTGTTTTTGTGAAGCAGCATTTTAAAAAAAATCATGTCATTGCAAAATAATTGTTGAGTGTATTGTTTCTCACAAAGTAGATCCCATTTCCCATAAACCCCTTTACTTCCTGTCACGCTGTTAGCTTCTGTGCTTTGATGAACATTTGAGAAATATTTTGCTATCAGCCTTTCACTTTTTTGTGCCACATGACATGGAAAAACCCTGAACAACTTCCCGTTTTGTACAAAATGATGCAGCACATTACCCACCAAATATGAAACAGTGACCCAAGGATATTATGGGTTCATTAACAGCTATGTAGTTTGTTATCTAATTGGTACTTTTACTCAAGATGAATGTTATGTGATGATATTTAACAGTACTGTATGTTTGGACTTCTGCATCAAAAATTGAGGGGCTCAGATGCCTTTCTAAGCTCTGCTACTTCCTGTCTTGAGGTTTTGAGGTTTAATCTGCTTTGAATGTGCTCAATACCAACATCAGAAAGATCGAAAAATAGATAAACCTTCAAAAAGTCACTATAACAAAACTTTTTTTGGTTTTATTAGTTTTACTAATTATGATTTTGTGAATAGTCCTGTCAATTATTTTTTATCCAATATATTTGGCTTATTTAGCATTTTCTCGTCTGCAATCTGAGATCTAAAAGATTTAAAAATGAAGAGATTTTATACATTTGATTTTTTGATTGTTATTTTAAACATACAACTTTAGGCTATGCTTCTGTGTTGGTATCTTAGTATCAGTACAGTCAGTATCAACTCCGATTGTAGTAGATGGAACAGTTGAAGTTAATGTTGGATCATCACCTGAGCTCACCCGCTCCTTTATTTTGATGTACTGTGCAGCTGGACAGTTAAACTGATAACAGTATTTGTGTGGTTTGTTACAGAAATGCCCTCCCTCATTTGTGTCAGACCTCTTCTCCGACCTCAGGGATGGGTCGCAGCTGCTCGACCTGCTGGAGGTGATGAGTGGCCAACGGATGGTAAGTTACTACAATGTGCTAATTAATGGATTCCAATTCACTCCGAGAAACGTATTTGATAAGAGAAAAACAAAATGACCCAAAAAGATGCTACAATGGATATTAACATCACAATAAAGCTGATGCTTAAATCTGCCTCCAAAGAAAAGACAAAGAGGCCGTGGGGTTTTCCAGCAGAGGGCAAACATCGAGACAGCGCTCAACTTCCTCAAGAGAAAATCTGTACGTTTCAACAGAACAAAAACCCAAACAAACAAACAAAGCAGGGCATCTGACTCTACAGTTTGTGTTATCAACATTTGTCATGTTTGGTTTCTGTAGATCAAACTGGTGAACATCAACATCTCAGATATCATAGATGGACGGCCCTCCATCATCCTCGGACTCATATGGACCATCATCCTCCACTGTCATGTGAGTACAGATGCTAAACTATTGCTAGCACATAACACATACTTACAGTATACTTTTGTGAAAGACAAGAAGAAACTACAGCAACAGCATCTTGTAATACATGATTTATAATGTTAAGAACATACAGATTAGAAATGTATGAGCCATTTCAAAGATACTGATCATTTGATATACAAGATATTGTTTTATTCTCTCTGTTTTAGATCGAGGAGCTGGCCAACACTCTCTCCTTCAGCTCTCGTCATTCCTCCCTCGACTCACTGTCCAGCCTGGACTCCTGGTCTGGCAGCCCAGTCCCAGCAAGTCCAGTCCCTGGAGGACGGACATCGCCTCTCCACAGACGCTTCAGAGTATCTGCCAAGAAAGCCCTGCTCATGTGGGTCAGGGACCAATGCCAGAGGTGGTTGTTCTACTATATATATATGAATGCTTGAAATTAAATCTTGATCACTGGCAACCTGAACAGTTTTCTGGGCAGCATTGTGGCACTGATCCTTAACAGGAGGAATGACAGTTAGTCCTAAAGCTGTCTTTGTCAGGTTTGCATGTGTTTCCTTAGTTTGCATGTCTTTTCTCTTAATCAAACTTTGTCGTAGCAAAGTTCAAACACATGCAAAACAGATAGACAAGCTAAATTGCTTGTCGTTAGTGATGATAGAGTCGAAGCAATAACTGAACAATGACAGATGATTTGCTGTCACTTCAAGACAGACCGACTCAGACCCTCTTAGGCACTTTCTTGTTCTTAATTTGTGTTTCTTTCTCTAGGGTTGGCTGCTCTGTCAGTGTGAGGGACTTCAAGTCAAGCTGGAGAAGTGGAGAGGCCTTCTTGGCCATCCTGTGCTCTCTCAGACCACAGCTGGTGGATCTTTCACTGGTCAGGTCCAGAAGCAACCAGGAGAACCTGGAAGAGGCGTTTCACCTGGCTGAGAGGGAGCTAAACATCCCCCACCTACTGGAGCCGGAGGGTGAGGCTCATTCAGTAGTGACTTATACTGGTTCTCAGTATCTTTTAAAGGAGAAGGTGAAACCTGTTGCTACAGTGGGATAGTCAGGTTAAGGACACTAACAGATTCATGCTCCTACAAAGCCCTGAGAAAAAGTAATGTATTATTTTTCATCATGTGTGAACCTTTCTGTGTCTTTACCTGAACCTCAGACGTTGACGTGAAAGACCCTGATGAGAAGTCCATTATGACGTATGTTGCCCAGTTTCTACAGTACTCTAATGACATGCCATCACCTGATGATCATCTGCAGGTAGGACATGAAACTGTCACTGCAGAACTGATTCATCTACAACTTCCCTTCTTGAAAGATTTTATTCCTGCTGCTTCTCTTCAAACCCACAATCTCCTGCATGAAACAAACCTTTTCTTACCTTACCCTTTCTCCTCTGGTGCTTTGGTACAGCTGTTTCCTCTGGTCCAGCCCTCTTTTCTCTCACCTGAGAACTTGCCTGCTCACTTCACCCCAGCAGTTGCAGTCTCACCAATACGTCAGGTAGCTGTACACTGGGCGAAGAAGTCCGTCTTCAGTTAATATTTATCATTCTTTCTTTCGATCCGTTGCATTGATGATGCAAATCTTATTTACAAACAATTCAGCTGCTGATTATCAGATGGATGGCTGTCAATGCACAGGCCCTCTTAAAAAGTTGAAACCTAGTTGAGGCAAACCCTTAGGTCTGTTTGAGTGTGGCAAATATTCTTACATTTGTCCACTGTTTTTTAACCTAGACAAACGTTATTGATGACAGTTTGAATTTTGACAATGCAGGTCTCTCCAAGTGAGCGTGCGCAAGAGGTGACTTGCTGGCTGCAGCAAGCTTACCAGGAGCTGTCCGAGTCGCAGACAGCTGCAGAGAAGTCAAGCTTTGCAGAAAAATACCAGGTAAGGTGAAGCAGAGGAAGAGCTGAGAGAAAAAAACACATTTTACCATCCGTAAATTTATTTTAGTCAAAATAAGTTTTCTCTTGAAAACATCAAGTGTCTGATACCTATTGACATCGTTTTTGAAGTTTGAACTATATTTGGATCATTAGGTGTTTCAGAACTTCGCTGATTCCTTCACTGAGCAGAGGAAACCAGTGATGACCCTCCTTGCCGCCATAAGACGCCGTCCTGAGATGAGCCAAGAGCAGTCTGCTCTCAAGGCAGCATGGGATCGTTTAGAGGAGGAGGTGAGGAAATCTACTGCGGATAATAAGCAGTATGGCCAGACTCTGCGCTCAGCAGCTTTTTAGTCACTTAAAGTCTTGCTCATTTACTGCCTCCTTTGCAGTGAAAGGCTGCAAAACATTTCTCAAATGTTCATCAAAGCACAGAAGAGAACAGCGTGACAGGAAGTAAAGGGGTTTATGGGAAATGGGATCTACTTTGTGAGAAACAATACACTCAACAATTATTTTGCAATGACATGATTTTTTTTAAAATGCTGCTTCACAAAAACACCCAAAACACAAAAAGGTCAGAGCCTATTAATCCATCCACATGTTTCTTGTGTTTTCTGTTTGATGCATTTGTCTGGACAGTTGCTCCTAAGGTTGCTTTTAATCTGGAAATTGGCTCCTGCTGTGTCACTTCCTTTATCTCCAGATGTGTTTGGCTCATTAGACAATGTAAGCGGCAAGTTTGTGCTTATACCAGGTTGTTTATGTGTGTGTCATTCCTCAGCTGCAGAGACATAAAACAGACCTGGACTTGAGCCTCCCTCCTCCCCTGGACTCAGTTGTCTTGTGGCTGCAGCGAGCGGAGGCAGCGCTAACAGAAGAGGGAGGAGGAGGGAAAGATCACGCAGATGCTGCCAAAGAAGCAAGAGTTCAACAGGACACACTAAAGGTTAGTTTTTAATTTGACACTGCAGAACAAATCAACAATCGAAATGAAACATTTTCTAGGCAACTCTGAATTGGCATATATGCTGTGGGATGAGAATGTTGAATCTTATTTTTTGTCCTTATAATCTTTGCTGTTTTTTTCGTCAGACTTTAATTAAGGAGATGAGCCACCACGTCAATATCCTTGATACCTACCGCAATATGGATGACTCAGGAAATGTAGTAGTGCCACTGGAAAAGTTTGATGAGATAAAAAGACGGTACGTGAAATAGTTGTTCAACCTCTCTAATTAAAAATGTGATAAAAATTAAATCCATGAATCTTCAAGTCACTGTTAAATGTATCTGCAGTTACACTCCTGTGAAACACTTACGTAAAACATTCACACCTTTTTTGTTTATAAACAGTTTAACCGATATCCGACTCACTGCCAAGTATCAGGGGATTCAGTTGGAATACCAGGAATCCCGTCACACTGTTCTGGATCTCCTGGGTCGCATCAATGATAAGCTTCAGACTTGGAAAGCTCCCTACAGATCTCAGGAGACAGTTCTTGTGCTCCTGCAGGACTGGCACGTAAGTATCTGAAAGAGCTAGATATAAAACCTAGTAACACCAGTTCCAAAAACATACCAGTGACATTTAATCAAAGTTGAAAACATCAGAAGTGTTGACTTCTGTTGGTTTGTTGTCTAGGACACAGTGGAGCGGCAGGGACTGCTTTTGATTCTAATGGATGCTCTCCAAAACCTGAAGGAGAAGGCGAACGCTTACACCAACAAGGCAGCGCTAGGTATGTGCTAAATGTGTTTGTTCTATAAGCACAAAAGCTCAGTTTTATCCTTTCATGAAGATTCTTTTCAAAAGTCAAGACCTGACCTCCACACACTTTTCACTCCACCAGGTGATGGTACCCAGCGTGTCACTCGTCAGGTGAAGGAAGCAGAAAGCGAAGCTGAACAGGTTGCACAGGCTGTGACAGCTGTCAGGGAGATGATGGAGAGGGTGGTGTCTGCGTGGGAGACCTACAACAACTGCATCACTTCTCTGCAGACGTGGTTGGCACAAAAAATACATTCACACACCCAGTCTCCTGCTGCAGGGATGCAGGTAATCTCACCTTTGTTTGGGATTTTTGTCAGTGAATAAAAAAGATTCCTTTATGACTCTCACTATGAAGTCTAGCGTGAAACCTGCACCAACCAATGTTAATGTGTTTGATTACCTTATATCCCCTTGATGGCTGTAGAAGAGAAGCTTTGCATCCACCTGATTTTTTTTTATCTTGGTTTGGTTTTTGGTGGACTGGTTTCTGTAGGGTATGAGTGAGTGGACGTCATGTCAGGCTAAGCTAAACCAGGCAGGGAACTTACTCATCGAATTGACAGAATCTTCAACCAGCCTCGCTCTGGCTGAGCAACTCAGCAAGGTCAACATGCAGTGGGCTGAATGCATGAAGAAGACAATGTTTGTAAGTATGCATGCGCTCACTGCTCTTTCCATTGTAGTACATATGTGAATCAATGAATGAAGGCACAGTTCATGTGAAATTGATTAATAGGATTTTAAATGAGGTAACTCATACCTTCTTAAATAGTGATGCTGTTTTTCATTTAAAGCTTTTGCTTTTTATATATTAACTTAGTCTTTAGACATGAGAACAACAGAACATAAAGACATAAATACAGGTTGTTCCTCATGAAACACATCTTTCTTAGGAAGTATCATCAGAGCCCAGTGTCGGTCCCCTCTGTTTTCAAATGGTGCATTCACTGACCCAGGAAGCCAGCCAGCTTCTGAGGCAGCCACTGGATGTGGCCTCTGTCCCACTGAAGGCTAACAGACAGAAGCTACAGGTTGGCAAAGTTACAAGTGGATGGATAGAAATAAACAGAAACATATAGACACAATTGTTAAGTATTTCTATGCCCGAGCTAATCTGTCTTTATACTTTCTTTTATTAGCTACTGAGTAAGAAGATGGCCGATGTGGACCTTTCATCCCTCAGTTCATCCCCAGACTTTCAAACAAGCCACGTAGAGAACCTCATGCAAACTCTTCCACAGGTACTCCGCTGCAAAAAGCTGTGACTAACTGTGATGCATTTTAACATTATTTCATTTTCCAGTTTTTGACTATGAATTGTTTCAATTAAAACATTTCCATAAGATGAGTTATCCTATTATTGGTATTATTTTATAGAGTGACAAAGTAAGGATAGGCTTCACTCCTAATTGCTTGTATATGTACATTAGATGCTTGCTGAAGCAGAGAGGAGCTGTGGAGAGCTGCAGAAGGCTGCGTCCAGGCTGGAGGGCCATCTGGCTGAGCTGGATCACTGGACCACAGACGCCCAAGACTGTCACCAGCACCTAAAGGAGAAAAAACACAGAGGACGCTCTGCTGTGCAATCTACAGCCAAAGTCAGCATATCACAGCTTTCCGCACCTTCTTTGTTTAGTCATTTAAGACATCGCAAATTATCAGAGAGCCTGTTTCAGAAAAGCATCTGTTAACATGGATATAACAAGTGATGGCAGAGTTACAATTTGCAAATTACTCTCAAATTGTGGATAGATTTTAGAGTCGTGTTTGGTTTAGCTCAATAGAATGAAACATCAGAGTGCAGATAGTCAAACAAAGGCTATATAATCCTTTCCAGGTCCTGGTCTCCCGAGGCTTGCAGCTGGAGTGCCAGGTTGTTATGGAGGGACAGGATCTGCAGGAGCTTGTGGCACAAGTACAGAGAACGTCACCTCTGCAACACCTCAGTACTTCTGTCATGCAAGATAGGATCTCAGAGGCAGTCTCTCACTGCCAGGTGAGTTAGATCAATGTAAATAACGTTTTCAAGTTCTTCAACACTTTAATTTATATGAGACATTATATGTAACATTTGTATATGTTTTGTTTTTTCAGGAGATTCTAGGGAGGTTTGGTTCCCTTGGGTTTCTGCAACACGTTGAAGCAGCCGATCAGATGCAGACGCAGCCACAGTCAGGTTTTTTGGTTGTGGCCAGAACCAAACATGTTGACCAAGTTGGAAATGTTATGCTGCAAGCTCAAGACCCAAATCAGGTTTCAGCTGAGAGCCCATCTCAGACACCTCAACAAAGAACAAGAGGTCTCCAGGGTTGGCCTGAAAAACAGCACATGAACACACAGGAGGAACCATCCATTGTTCTACCACATGTTCAAATCCAGATGCTGCCTCAGCGTTTGGGGGCACCAGGATGTCATATTTACTCTCCTCTTGCTCAAACTGTGAAAGAAGCGGAGCAAATGATCCAGCCACAGTCACTTTCTAGATCACACACTCAAGTTTCAAGCTCGAGTCAAAATGATCAACTTCTACCTGCTTTAACCCAAGCTCCTGCTGGATCAACTGGTCCACAAAGTCCAGTTCCCGAGGAAAAGGAAAGCTCATCCTCCCCACAAATCCACACGTCAAAATCCAGATTAAGAGGGCAACCAAACACCCCTCCAAGTAATAATACATCTCCACAGCCACCGGTTATGGTCCGCAGTGAAGTTCATTCAAAAGCCCAGTCGATGGCGAGGAGCAGACTGGAGAAGGCCCGGTTTCGTCTGCAAGGACGCATCCAGCAAGCCATCAAGTTATTTGGTGGCAAACAGATTTCAGAGTCACAAGCCAAAAGGAAACAGGTACAGATTTAAATATTTTGGATATAGTATTATTTATTCATCATGAGAAAAGTTTCTCAACAGCAAAAGTAAATTAATAAATATAGTGATTTACCCCCAAAAAGAAACTTTGCACTTGCGAATAATGTGTTAATCAAAGTGTCTATAAAGTTGGCTTTGCACGCACTTGCTGCTTAAAGAAAATGCTTTCATGCTCAAACATCCAGACCTTGAAAACTAAAAAACGTAAATCAGAATTGGGGCACATTTTTTAAAGGTCTGTGTTGTTTTGCTTTGCACAGCTGCCGTTTTTGTCTGTGTATGTTTGTCTAGTTTTGTGTCTTTCTGTGCAGAGAGCTTTAAAGATTCTGCAGCCTGCCATCCTGGAGGAGTTCCTGATTGCAGTGGAGGGTTTGGGGGCCTTTTGCACTGGGCCCAAACTCCAGGACTTGATGATCCTGTCTGACTCAGTCAGAAAGCAGTGGGAGGTATGACAGAGACTGTACACAGAAGACTGTTGCACCCCTTAGAAGGGGTTCAGTCACCTCTGTCATTAAGAAAATTTTAAAGGAGCTTTTGAACCAGTCTAAAGGCTTAATCATACAACCACAACACTATATTCCTGAAGTTTAATCTGTTTTATTGTCCTCAGTCTTACTCTTAATACAGTTAACACCCAAACACATTTACTTACAGTGTGTTACTTTCTGACTTATCCCACCTAACACTGTAGTTCACAATCATAACTCATTACATAACCCATTTAATTCAATATTTTACTGGTTGCCTTCAGCTTTAACAGCTATGATATACCATGATAACGTATAACTTACATGTTTCTTAAGTGTCTTGTTTGTGTCAAACTCAGGATGTACGCGGAGAAATGGCGGCCTATGTTCCTGTCTTATTGTCTAAGATCAGAGAAGGAGCGCAGTCTTTATCCGTTGTGCAATGTGAAATCCAAACTAACCCTCTGCATGAAGCCACTGACCAGACTGACCTTGACTCTTTGTTGCTAAAACAGGTATTTGCATAACTCTGTAACATTCCAATTAACATCTAACTGTGTCGTGCAACAGACTGTATGGTCTGGGAAACGTTAAGATAGCCAGACAGAAAGAAACTTGATTTTAGTCACTTGTCTCCCAGGCTGCCATGCACGAAGCTGCATCTGCTGAGGAATGTGTTGAAACGCTCCAAGAGCTGTGTGAAACACTGACGCCAAGTGAATCCTCCTGCCTGGAAACAGATCAACTGAGGGAGTCAGATGAAGCACAGGAAACACAGCCCGGTGGCACAGTGCTCCCTTCTGACTGGTAAGATAATGCTAAGGTGGGGCAGCATGAGGTGTAATACATTAAAAGTCAACACATTTAAAGATCCACTCCACTCCACACATCTATTAAGGCATATAAAAACAGTGTCTGAGAAGGTTTTTGTTGAAAATCATTAAAAAAGTGTAACCGCATTCAAATCCTGATTATGGTCACATCTCCCACATTGTTTAATTGAAGCAGACAGCTTATTTATTAACCTTTGCCACTCTGTAATCCCTCAAGTCTATTAATCTTAATGAGCTGCCTGTAGGACTGAGTTGTTCTAACCGTCCATCATCGACCTCCCACTGATGAACACTTCTTAACTCAGCAGGGGACAGCAGCTCTGGGGAAACACCCCGCTGAGAGCGACTGGCATGACGGCTGACACGCAGCAACAGAGCAACAATCTCCCACATAAACAAAGCACGGACAGCCCACAGCAAGACCCGTCACCTCTGAGAAGTAGCGGTGATGTCGCAACGTTGCGAGTTCAGGATGTCCCAACAGCGAGCGAGGGAGACCTCACACAACACAGCAGCAGTTTGTCAGTGAAAGATCTGAAGCCATCACTTCGAGCCAAAGAGCAGTCGCTGAAAGTTCGTCTATTGCACATCGCAGGGGACAATCAACAAACCCAAGCTCATATACAGGTATGAAGAGGGCTTTTATTTAGATTCTCTTAATTTTATGAGCTCTATAGGTATGTTATTGCTTTTAGGGCTGCAACTAATGATCATTTTCATTATCGATTAATTTGTCAATTATTTTCACAATTAACTGATTGAGTGACAGCAACATCTTCAAATTGCTTCTTTTGTCCATCCAACACGCCAAAAATCAAAGGCTCTTCATTGACCATCATAAATGACTCAGAAAAGAAGCAAATCTTTACAATTAGTAAGCTGGAATCAGCAAATGTTTGACAGTTTTGCTGAACAGAAATGACTGAAATGATTAACTGATTATCAAGACTGTTTTTAATAAACTAGAATCAACCAATTGTCAGAACTAATTGATTTGTCAGTTCTGAGTTTAGAAACAACGATCAGCATTTTTGTTGACCTACCAAAGACGTGAGTGGTGAATCGACTTTTCTTTGGGTGTAGCATGTGCTTCAGCAGACTCAGCAGTAGATAATAATAAAAATGAATACAGCATATGACATAAAATGTATGCTTTAAATTAAAGAAAGAAGGGGAACGCTTTGCAGCCATCACTTGGATGTGCCCTTTTTTTTAAATCCTGGACATCAGTGTCTGTGTACATTTGGCCTCCTGTGGGATGTTTAAGAAGGCAAAAAAAATAGAAGAGTTAAAGTTATTAGTAACCCTTTCTGCCTCTTTCTTTGATTTTCACTACAAGCCAAAACCTCACTACAACCCAATTACTATGTTGGGATGCTGTGTTTAACATAAATAAAAAAGACTGTGATAATCTGATAATCCTTTTTGTCATACACTCGATTGAAAAAGTGCAAAGACAATATATTTAATGTTTTACCTCATCGATCCATTGATTTTTGTAAGTACATGCTCATTCTAAATTTGATAACAGCAAAAACATCAAAAACAAGTAACAAAAGACTGGGAAAAGTTGTTAAAAGCTCCAAAAACACCTGTTTGGAACATTTCCCAGGTCAACAGGGTCATTGGTTACAGGTGATAGTATCATGATCCTCCTGGTCAGAAAAGAACTCAGCAGTTTCATTGCCTGTGACTGACCTGGAGAAGTCACAGCACCAGCTGCAGGGCACTAATCCTCTGTAATTGGATCGGCACGCTGCTCCATCTTTTCCTCTGTTCTTCGCTCAGCTGTTACAATCCAACTCTCCCATCTCTCAGACGGTTGTCAGAGGCAACACTGTGGAGACCAAGCAGGAGGCAGAGTGGACCGTCATCAGAGAGACAGCCGCCCCACCACAGGAAGAGCAACCCTCCTTACAGGAAGCACTGGAAAGGTGTGGGCTAATACTGCTTTCTTTCTTTTTTTTTTTCTTCTTTTTTTTTTTTTTTTTACTTTTTTGCTTTTGTTAAAAGAACTGACAGCATGTGGAATTAAATTTTAACCTGACATATTATTACAGTAGAACATAATCCAGAATAGAGCTAATATTCATTTGCCTTTGAGGAACATCTGGTTCAGCATCATCCTTTCAAATCGATCATTTAATTTTTTTCTGAGCAAATATTTACATCTCATTGTGGGTTTACAATGTTATTGACTGTGTATTTCATTTAAACAACAATATTATGCCACGGACATAACAGTCTTCCGCGTTCCCTATTATCACTGTAGTGAAATAAGGATAAAAGACACTATAGTGCCATGAACTGGATATCGCAGATTTTGCAGCACGCTCTGTTCCCATGTAGCCTTTCAGTGTCCGAATGAATCAAATGTTCAGTTCAAACAATGTGTAACTCTTTCATTATAGGTACAGAAAGTCTTGCTCCGAGTTTCAATCTCAGCTTCAGAAGAACAAGCAACATTTGGAGGAGTTTATTTCAGACCCAGTCACCGTCTCCGCCTTACAGAATCACAAGAGGCAACTACAGGCAAGTTTAAACGTCATTTCAACACTTAACATTCACCTTAAGATATGTTTTGATCCATGTTTGGAAATGGTGCTCTCAGTGCAGAGTGAGCTTGGTGTCACTTGCATTTGCGTTTCTACAACCTAAAACAAAATAGCTGTTAAACAGACATCTGTTCACAAGGTCAAACTTCTCAATATCAAATAAATGCTGTGATTCTTTGAGAACAGATTTTAAAGCAGGCAACAGAGGCGCTATGGTTTGAGTTTGAGCTCCAGTACGCCCAGCTGTCCCAGTGCTCCCATCTGATGACTGCGGAAGATAAGAGCAAAGTGGAAATATTCTGGGAGCAGCTGACTCAGCAGTGGAGAGGCCAACAGACGTGCCTAAAGAGCAGGTACAGTACATCTTTCAGATTAATCATTTAGTATTGACTCAACAAACAAACGCACATTTGTAACACTGTTCCTTGTTGGTCACTTTGTAAAAAAACTACTTTACCACAGACCACATATGTGGTATCTGACAGATACAGTACACCATTTTCAGCCATTTAAGAGTTTGTTCTGGAGCTTTCAATGTTATTCCATCAACAAAGGTTCCATTCCTTATCAGCAGATGGAGTTAACTAACACCATCCTATCCTAACAAGTTTCTTTTACCTTGGTTGGTGTCAGGATGACATCTGTAGAGAATACTGCAGACCTGATGGAGTCTGCAGAGGATCAGATGGAGATGATCACAGAAAAACTCGACCGGATCCTCAGAGAGTCCGTGAACATCTCCTCCTTCATCTTGGCTGATCCTACATTGTTGTCTGATTTAAAGGTACATCCAAGCTGTTTTCAAACAATTAGCACTTTCTGGTTGTAAAATATGCACATATTAATCATAAACCCCTCTTGTGTTCCCCAGGAACTGGATGACAGACTGCAATCAGAAATGAGAAAGCTAACAGAACGAGGCTCTGAAGAGGAAACACAAGGGCCAGACGCCACATCCCCCTCACTCGTCTGCCTGGCTCTCCACAACAGTGTCCATCATCTGGAGCAGCTCCGACAGTGGCTGGAGAGAGTTCAGTCAGCTGCCCAGGCTTTGGATCACTTCCTGGCCACAGTGAAGGAAGTCAAGGCTGATATCCCAAAACTGCTGGCAAACCAGGACCCCAGCAGACAGCAGAGCGATGCAGACTGGGAGCAGCAGAGACACTCTTGGCAGGCAGCAATGCAGCAGAAGTTGCAGACTGCTGTGGAACAATCTGATAGTGTTGACAGCACTTTAAAGGCAGTGGGGATGACTCTGACCATGGATGGTGCAACAGTGACGTGCCAGGATGTGTTGACATCATTGTCCCAGCAAGCCGTGGATGTGGGAAAAGAGCTGATGAGTGTCAGGAGGGGGAAGAGAAAAGATGAACAGTTTCCAGTGGGAAAGGAGCAGATCCAGGAGTTGAATCCTTTGGAAATAGGTCAGATAAAAAATGGGGATGATTCATCGCGGGAGCAGCAGCATCAAACTACAAGTAGGATGGAAGAGGAGTCAGGGATAGAAGCCAAAAGGAGTAGGCTGGTGGTAGATACAAAGACACAAAGGGAGGAAGAGGCTGAGACATGGAAGTCTGATGGGGGTCTCTCAGAAGACCAGAGAAGAAGGAAAAGCAGCCAAGTTAAAAAAGAAGGAGAAGAGAAGGAGAGTTTGGTCCGGAGGAGAGGTGCCTTGTTAGGCACACTGAGGGAGATAAAGGAGGCAGCTGAGCAACTGGGGTTACAGGAGCCCACCCTGCCTGCTCTGCAACAGAGGTAAAATGCTGATCTCGGTCATAAAGCACATCATTCTTAGTATGGGTGAACAATTAATCAAAATATTATCGAAATGGTATTATATTATACTCCCCTCGTCTAGTAATAATTGTGTCCTCCTCTGTAGGACACGTGCCTTGACTGAGCTAAAAAGTCGTCTTGCTGGCCACCTCGCTGAGCTGCAGTACATACGAGATGCATCTTCACAGTCAGAAATCCCTGATGTGAGTCAAACCCCAGAAATGGAGGATGTCTGGGAGGAGGTGACAAAAGCTGTAGCTGAAAGGTAAAGAGAGCAAATTCACTCCTTTGTGATTTGCTGTGATGACTTATAGTTGTTTGCTGAGTTTGTGTTTGTCACATTATTTATCACATGCAGGCTGGAGCAATGTGATACCCTAACAAAGCTGCTGAAGAGGTTTCAGAGCATTCGTGGTGAGCTGAGTGGGACACTGCAGAGGGCAGAGAGTACCATCAGTGAACAAGCTTCCTACAAGGGGAGAGACAACCTGCACAGACTGCACGCTAAGGTAAACCACCGTTAAATTGAGATGATGAATGGATGCAACAAAAACGATATCAAAATAATTTCTTTGTCCCTGGTAAATTGTTGACTACTCTGTGTGTTTCTTAGGTCCAGGAAACAAAAGCAGAGCTTACCAACCTTGGTGACAGCATAGAGGAGGTCCGCATTGTCTGCAGGCAGCTTCACACTCATTTACGTCAGCTCCCAGAATGCACCATCGTCCCATATGAGGGTGAAGCGGATGCTCTCATGGACCGCTGGCTGGATGTGAGTTCTGTCACTTTAAGGGTGCTCGATGTTGTGTGTGTATATATACATATATTTCTGTATACTCATAGTATTATGACTCTTTCTAAACAAAGCAGAATCCAAACTGACAAGTAACAAAAACAGAAGTAGAAGGCTGAGACAAATACTAAAAATCTGAGGAGAAAAAATAAACTTAACTGAGAACAAACCAGTAAGACACAGAAACACAGGAATACAGATGAAACATAAGCTGCAAATGTAGACAGACTGATAACTGAAAAAGAAACACACAGGAGGCTAATCAGAGACAGGTGAGGCTACACAGGAAATGCATGAACTTTGACCACAAACCATGACAGTCCATTCACATTCTTACAGATATCAGAAAGAACAGATTCCTACATTGAAAACATCCGGCATGGACTGACTCTGTGGGATGGGGTCCTCCAGCTGGGAGCAGAGGTGGAGAGCTGGACCGCCAATAAACTGGCAGTATTTGCTGAATCTCCATCCTTTCAGACAGAGGAAGACATCAGTGCCTTGCAGGTAAAACGGTCATCCTGTTTTATTTTGTAATGCATAGATACAGACCAGTTTGGACAGCCTTATGGGAAGAAAATGTTCTTCAGATGTATACTTTAAACAAAGATCATCTCCTTTTAACTTCATCCAGAATGAGATTGTGGCCCAGGAGGAGAATATGGAGCATTTCCACCGAAGAGCCACTGAGATTCAGACGCTGCTTCAAAGCACGGAGCCTCCTCTGGAGCTGCAGGTACAGCATGTGATTTAGTTTTTCTGTTTGGGATTCGGGTGCTTCAGGCTGAACCACTGTAAAGCTGCAAGGACTGACAGATAAAGTGTATAAATATAGTACTGGTTTAGTTTTCAGCTCCAGTTTAACTTGTTGAACCGAACTGCTGTTGTGAAATGTTAATGCCTCTATTTCAAACTTCAAACTTTATTTTGTCTAGGTTGTGGGGACTCAACTGAGGAAGAAGATGGAGCAGCTGAAGGAGCTTGTTTCTGAAGCTGAGGATGTTTACAGGCAGATGGTGGCTGCTAGGGGACAAATTACTGCCAAAATGGATGAATGCTTTAACTCCCTTCAGAAGATTCAGGACTCCCTCCTCACGCTGAGTGCTCCAGATGTTGCAACGGTCCTCGCAAAACTCAAGGTGCTTGTATTTTTTATTTGGTCACATGCTGACATGATGCTTTAACATGCTTTTCACTTACAGTAACTTATCTTTCTTCCCAGGATTCACTTAATGAGCTGCAAACTCAGGATGAGCAGGCAGAGAGCCTGCTGGAGGATCTGTGTATTATGGCTTCCATAGTGAGTTCATCCAGCCTAGAGAGTCTGACTGTGGATGCACAGCAGCTGCAGAATAAAGTCAGAAACACCCATCAGCTCTTCTCAGAGGTGGAAGACCGGACTCAGAGAAATATCCAGGCTCTGGACAGGTAGCAATACTGTTTTGGATGGAAGAATAAGATATACCAGTTTATTCAGGCAGTACTTGTTAGTAGGATGAACTAAGTGTTGATTTTACGGTTTTCATGGGATTTGTTAAAAATCAGGACAATATAGAATATCGCAAAATATATCCCTGAAAAGTTTGAGTAAAAACAATCTGAGAGATTAATGCAGTTCAAACTGTAAGAGAGAAAAAAAAAAAAACAGCAAAACAAGTTTGACTTGTTTTCTGAGGTCTCTCCTGTAATGTTTCTTGACACTTTGATCTACAGTGCATTGTACATACTGTATATAGGTGTGTTTGTGTTATGCCTGGACTCATGGTGTATGATGTATATGTTGTAGGCTGCAAAGTGAGTATGAGCATTTGGACCAATGGTTGCAAACCGTTGAGGATAAAGCAGCGAAGGAGGAGGATCTTAATCTCCTGCAAGAGGAAGTGCTTCAACAAAGGTCAAACTGTTTTCTGATTTCAGATATATGTTGTCCGGCTCTGTATACTATGTATATGTATTTTAAAGTAAGGTACAGTTGATATTCTCACTAAAAGAAAGTAACAACTTCCAAAATACATAAAAAGAAAAAGAAAAAGGGAGATGCAGATGTGCTATGTTAAACCCAGATGGTGGAAAACAGTTAGAAGTCTGTAGAATCCAGGAAAGAAAGTAAGGAAATCTGCAGTAGGTAGACAGTTTATTCAAGGGATATGATCAATGATACAACTTATTTTTAATGCTCAGTTTTACTTCCCATCCCTAACATTTGAGAGTGTGAATAACCTGTAACTGAACATCAACACTGTCCATATTATTCTACTGCAGGGAGAGGACAGAGGCCCTCAGTCAGCTTGTGTTATCCTTACAGAGCAGCACACTCCAGCAGTCTCCTCTGGTGGCAGAGAGCAGCAAACTGCTGGAACGATACAACAACTTTCAAACAAACATTCTGCGTGGCTCCAGTGAAAAGCAGAGCTCTCCGAGCAGAGATGTCAAAGTGTGTCAGACTCTGTCAAAGTCAATTCAGTCCTGTGGTGGACATCTGGGACAAGTTGTTGACTCTCCGCTTAGGGAAGACCTCGGCCTACAGAGTCCCGTGGCGCAGAGACTCCACAGTGCGCAAGTAAGAGAACATACTCAGTTTCTCTACGTATCTGACAAATCACCCATTTTCACACAATTTTCACTCTATGTGTTGTTAGCATCCACTTAAAATCAATGACCGTGAACACATTTGGAACATGACAGGTCTGGTCATTGAAAGGATACTTGAGCTCACCTAATAGGAAATGTCATGTGACAAAAAAAAAGTTGAAAACCACCAGTTATTCAAAATAAATGATAAGTTGTCTGATTTCGACTTGGTGGCCCTGAAATGTCCACAGGGTGTGTGTTCTCGCCTCGAGGAAGGTGTGAATAATGAGGAACATTTTGGCCAGTTGCTGCAGGACTGCCACCACAAACTGACTTCCCTGCAGGAAAGGATGTCAGCCTGTCAAGTTCCGACAGAAAGCTCAGCTGGACTGATCACAGCTCTGGAGGTGAGGTCCCTTAAGTAAACTGATGCAGTTAATCATGTACAAGCTCCCTTACATTTTCACTCACCATGATAAAAGACAGTTTTAGGAGGCCACCTATATTGTATTTCTGTTTATCTCTCACTTCTTCACTTTGCAGGCTTTGCTACAAGAAATTGCAGACGTAGATAAAGACCTTTTACAGATTGAAACACTCAAGGACTCGGTCACAGCCAGTTCCATGGCCAGCTTCTCCCAGCAGGTCGACAACCTCCAAAACCACAAGAGGGCGCTAGACAGCAGCATCAGAGAAAATCTGGCGCTGCTCAGAGACAACAGCAATCAGAGAGCTCACCAAGTGGAGGAAGAGGTCTCCTGTGTACAGACTGCATTGAAAGACCTGGCTGAAAATGTTTCAAATCTGTGTGAGAACAGTGGAGTGTTGCCTGATATCAGCCAGCTCAAAGTGCAGTGGAACACAATACAGGTATTATTAAAAGAGCCAACAAAATGTTGCTTTTCTCTGAGTAAAAGTATAACAAGTTCACAGACTTATCCACACACTCACAGTGTCATCGGACGAGCATTTATCTCTCTTTCTCTCTCTTTCTCTCAGGACTGTGATACCAGGCTGACAGAGTTGGCTGTAAGCGTTTCTGCCCTGCAGAAAACTGGAGAGTTGAGCATCACACAAGAAACACTTCCCACAAGTGTCAATTTGTCTGTTGAAGCAGTTGCAAAAGACCTTGACAGGTATTTAACCTTGTTTCAAAACAGATAAGTCGCATTCTTCACATTGAGATTGTAAAAAAAAAACAGCTTTTGTAACCAGTTGGCCAACACTACAACGATTCTCAGACACTTGCATAAGTAAAGTTAACAAATAACAGCGTGGCAGAGAAAATGTGATTTCTTTACATAGACTTTTACACTTTGTGAAAGGTACAGGAACACACGCAAGCTCAAAATCGAATTGTTTTATTATTCTGTCTCTTTCTTTTTCTCTTGTTCTCACTGTAGCCTCAGGTCCATTTGTGAACAAAAGAAACAGGAGTGGGCTGAAATCACTGCTAACAGGGTGAGACAGGTCGTCAGTCAGCTGCAAAAGTTGAGCCAAACAGTTCATGATGAACCATCATCCCTCAGCCAGGTAAAACAAACCAATGTGTCTGTACATTTTTCTGTTAATCCATTTATTAATAAACAGAATATTAACAAGTATGCTAATTTATTTATCAATCTTAAACAAGTTTTCTGTAAATTTGCACACTTCTCATTACGATATTTGATGTCTTTGCAATGTATTTGATGAAGCCATGATTTCAGCCAAAATACTCAAACAAAGAAACAACTGTTATTAAGAAATGAAATCTTATTCATTCAATTAAATATCAAGGATTAGGCTGACTTAAATAAAAGTGTCATGGGATAGCTTCTGTTGTGATTTGGTGTTATAATAATACATTTTACTTGCCGAGACTCATTATATACTTTTATTACTGCAAGAAGTAACCATGAAAAAGACAACTATTGGCTTTACAGTTTCTCTTTTTATTCCTAATGATGAAAAAAATCGGTGAAATACTGTGTATATTTTTACTTAATAAAAGGGTTCCGGAGTCTCCTGAAACAGCTGGGAACTCTGTGCAAACTCAACCCAAACAAAACTGAACATTTGTTTGTGGTCTGTCTGGTGTCAATGAGAGAAATGTAGAATAAAGCCAGACTTATCATTTGATATGAAAGCTGATCTTAACATGCAACAAGTCTCTCATCTACTCTTGAATAATACTACAGGCTGAAACCTTCTTTACTTTGTGGTACATGGCGAACATAAGAGTCCTCACAGGGAGGTTGTGGCTAAATAGCTCAAAGGCTTGGTCCTTGGCATTACTAAAGATCAGGAACATGTTGGAACTCATTTACCATCTGCCAAAACCCTCAATCTTAACTCTATCAGTGCTTTTCCTGTTTTGCCAGTCGTCTTTTCTTCTCTTTGTTCATTTACAGAGATAACATTCATGTCTATGCTGATGATGTTGATTGCATTGTATGACAATTATTCGATTGGTTTCTATGACATTGTGTACAAACATTCATGGTGACCAGAAGATGAGCTCCAGTGACTTTAATGGTCCTTTTATTTTTCATCTAGCACTAGCAACTCTTCCATCTATTCTCATGTCCTGTGAAGTACATATCTCTACATTCACTAGCTTTTATACAAACATTCATGGTTTCCAGAGGATGAACCCTAATGATGTTAGTCATTGCCTGGCTTTTCCCTTGAGTGCAACCATCAGATTCATACTAGGGTTTTTTGTGTAATGTCACAACAGCTATTGGATGGATTGCCTTAAAATTCTGTTGAGACATTCATGTTCCTAATGGGATACATTTTTAATAACTTTGGCAATCCATTAATTTTTCATCTGGCACTGACATAAAACCAAATCTTACATTTAACCTAAATTTAAACCCTTACACTGCTTTAACTAATGACCAAATATTTGTAAGATGAAGTCAAGCCGTCAAGTTCAGCTTCACTTTGTATTTTGTGATAATTAGCGAATGATAACACACTAAAGTAACATGGCAGCAACTGTAAACATCGTACCTGCTGGGCACCGAAATAGCAGACTGACAAGCAAAGTGAATTTTAGGATATTCAAAATACGAAAATGTCAGATTGCTTCTTGTGCTGGTCGTTGCCTTTTCTCTTCTCACTGCTTAGGTCAAGGATCTCAATAAATGTATCTGGGTTACCTATGAAAATGTCTATTTTTGAGTTTATATCTCTGTCTGTGTGTTCTTATAGATAGTTCTGGATGAGGGCTTGATGCGTCAACAAGCTCTTCGTGAAGTGCTCTCAGAGCGAGACTTTCTTGTAAACTGTCTGGGAACAAACGTGACAGAGGAACTGGAGAAAAGCGTCTCAGATGCTCTCAGTGAAACACCTGCAGTTGAAAACTTAACTAAACACCTGGTGAGTCTCTCCGCAGACACAGTCCTCTATCAGTCAATGTAGTAATGTTAATAATGTAAAGATGTTTTTATTGATATTTCCAATCAATTCAATGTGTTCCACAGGTCAGTCATGGTCCTTGTGAAGGAGAATTGGACAAAGTTGTTGACGAAGCTTTTAAAGGAGAAAGTTATGCACCACATTTAGCTTCAGCTGCTGAAACTCCAGCCGTGTGTCCTCATTTCTCTCCTTCCCTTTCTGCAACAGATGACAAGGAAAACTTACAAAGTGGTCAGAATGACTACAGAATTAAAACTCAGGGCACTTTGGAAACAGCCAAAGAAGATGCATTTCTCCCTCATCAGTTTTCTTGTGCAGAAACCCCAGATGATTTCAAATCATCAACCCAACAAGAATCACATCGACAAACATCAACTCCACCAAATAGAAACTTGACGGATGATACTGGCACATTGAAGAATGGTAGTATTACTTCAAACAGCGGGCTCACGACACTTTCTGGAAATCGCTCAGAGCCTTTAATGTCAGGCACCCCTCCTACTCTCAACAAATGTTTAACAGCTCTGCAAGAGGACACTGAACCATTTCAGGAAGACACTACCTCAACCCAGGACTCAAAATTGTCGGCTATAGGCAAAGATCGTACCAAAGAAATCGATTCAGAACTATGTGTCCAATCCCTGGTGGGATCTCCAGCCACAAATCTAGACAAATCCCCCCATTCGACCCCTGGAAATGCGTTTGAACTCGTAGCAGCACAGGCGGAGACGTTTAAGGCAGTTAGAGATGCTGAAGAACAAGAGAAACATTGCGAGGACGAGAGTGTAACCCCAAAGAAAGTGTTTACAATAATGTTAGACATTGTGCCACAGGACATGCAGAAAAATAAAGATGTTCATCCAGATGTTATCAGATGTTTTCAGGGAGCAGTGCTGTACGACGCACAATCAGACACATTTAAGGCCGTTACCAATGCTCAAGAAAAGTTGAAATGCTGCGAGGAAGTCAGCGTGAGACCAGGTGAAGTGTCGCCTGAGAAGAAATCTGGATTCTTAACAACAGTAACTGGTCCTGAATCTGATGAAACAGACTCGAAGAGCCACCATTTAACAAGTGCATTAAGCAAGTCTCAAGCAGCAGAGTCACTACCAGAAAACCCTGCGGCATCAGTAAGTACAAAATTTATCAAGCTAAAACCGACAAGTGCCAAATTATCGTGCAAAGAAAACCCAGAAGCCTGTGACCTAATTACCAATGAGGTGTTGGAATCCTCTGAATCATGTGGTAGGTTTGCAAATCAAGCGGAAACAACATCTCCGGATGTCAAACAGGAGCAGATGACAGGTTTCTGTCACAGTCAAGAGCAAACAATGAGCTCAGTTGTGAGCACTGTCGGGGGAGATCTCTCAACTGAAACACAAATACCTGCTGGGGACAGTAAACAATGGACTGCTGCCAACACGGTGCAGAGCACAGGTACAGGACGTTTGGAGATGGCAGAGGGAGAAAACATTGAAGAAGAAGCAAGTGAGCCTGACCGCCCAAAGTCGGGATGTTTGAAAGTGCCAAGAAGACGAGTTAAAGCTCCGCTGCTAATAGAAGAATGTAAACTTAAGGTACCTGCATCGCTGGAGGACATAGAGGTGACACAGGGACAGGTAAATATTCAATACATATTGTGTGGATTTTAATGCAGAGATTCTCGACCTTTATTGGACTGAAACCCCTCAAAACAATGCAATGTCCACTTCTGATTCATCCAAATCTGTACCATTAATGAACATTTATACCCAAAAATGTTTTACATAAATGTATAAAGAGCTTAATTTTCCAGTAAATCTAAAAAATAACCAAATATTAGAGAACAATTTCATCCTATAACCAACCAATGTATTTTGTGACTCCATAAGGTTGGGAACTATTGTTTTATTGAGAATCAACTTGATTCTCAGTGTGGTGCGCTGTGCAACACACACAACTGGTCGTGGGCAAGAAGCTGTCGATTCCGCAAACCTGTATTAAGTGTTGGCAGTGATTAAATACAGTATATAATCAAGGTAAATCAAATATTGGCTTCGAATTAATAATCATCCATCCTCTGATACAATGTTAACAGCGGGATGACTATCAAGATGATCAGTTCTGCTGTGCAGAAATAAAGTAGTAAGACTAAGATTACAGACTGACGGTAACATGTGTTTGGATGGTGCAAGTCAAAGGCACTGAGGAATTCCTAAGAACACCTGTCATTATAGTGAGTAATAACAGTGTGAATTCTCCGTGTAAACGGCTGACATTTGTTTCCAGGGGTGAATGTTGAGTGTCCTGAAAATGTTCCCCAAAATTTGTATTTATGAAAGCAGTAATTGGCTTCCCTAATTTGACTTTCCTGTTCTTTAAATTCCAAATTATAGTGGAAAAACCACACCAGAGTATTTCTACATTATTCTCCTTCGTATCGTGTTTCCTGCACCAAATCAGAAATCTGCTGCCCATTTTCAAATCCCCTTCCTGCTCCACCTGCACCCTGCTACAACATACATATTGGTCATGTCCAAAACATTTCCAAAGGCACCTCCCATGTTTGTACAGCCTAGTAGCCGTGCAGTTCTTGTCATGTTTTGGTGTCTAACCAAGTTATAACAGACCAATTATTTCTTTAAAGAAGCAAGGGAGGCTGCACTTTTTAGATAAATAGACCGAGTCTTTCTCCCTCAGGGCAAACTGCTCCCTACTCAGGCACATTCTTGTGTTAACTGTACTGACTCGCCTGGCTGCTGTCAGTATAGTAATATTTACCAGCGTGGAGCGGGGTAAGAACAGGAAGCGCTGTCATTATCTGTGGACAAACAACCCCTGTCGTCTGTGTTTGTAGCATCAGATCCAAGAAAGCATGGAGCCTGAGAGCACCGCACCGGGTTTGGCGGCCGAGGACACGTCTGATGGATCACCGGAATCCTGCGAACACGAGTGCAGCATGCAGGATATTTTGTCTGAGATCCAGAGCTTGGTGGAAAAAAGTAACATAATAAACGTGAGTATTAGATGTGCAAGATTAATTGATAACTAACTGATTGAGTGGGAAGACGAACAGTCAAAATGATTAGATTCCAGCTGTGTGTGAGTATTTTCCGTTGTCTTAACTACTTTTAGGACAGTAAACTCAATACATTAAGTGTTATTTAGGAGTATAGAAATTAAAATCACCAATTAGTGAATCAGTGTTATGGGTTGAAATATAATCGCATTTGTTCAAGTGTCCAAACAGGCCAAGAGGTCAGTTTTAATTGCAATAAACGATGAGGCAGATAAGAGCTGGCAGTGTTTTGATGGATGTTTGTGTATTCCCAAGATGCTGCTGACAGGAAGGTCCACAGGAAGGATGATGAGGCTAATGAGGCTCAATGATTTCCTGTAGGGTCATTAGTGACTTCAATTGCTCACAGCGTCCAGTCTCTGACCTGCCCAGCCAAATGTTCTCTTATTTTTATGTTTTCTGTATTATTTTTAAAAAGACTATTCGTAGACCTCTGTATAACCTTGAAAAAGAAGAGCTTTAAAAGAGGCAAACGAAGCCTGAAAGAACAGGATTTCATTGGGTAATTACTAGCGCCCCTGATGACCATTTTGTAAACAAAAAGTCCTTTCAAGGCTGCAGTTAGACTCATATTTTTGAATTCCTAGACAAGAACATCACGAGCTGTAATCAGATTACCCTGCTTGCTTCCTCTTGTGCCACTTTATTATGCTTATTTTTCTCCGTCTGTTATACATTACAATCAAAACACTGAAACATTTCATTGATAAATGCATTAATCAATCATGTAAGCCATTTTTCAAGCAGTGATACAAAACATTGCCCTTTGTCTCATGATAGTAACTCAATCCTTTAAGCTGTTGGTCAGACAAAACAAGCTGTGTGAAGACATCAGTTTGGGCTGCTCAAGATGTAACAGGCAGTATTTTGCAACAACAACAAAATGAAATGAGAAGAGTTTCTTGGACTTCTCATAGGTGTTCTATTGTTTGAGAAACATGGAGACCTAAAAATCATAAGAAAACTCCAAGACACTCTCTTCTAAAACAGAAACAAACCATTAGACTCCCTGATAAAGGCTTAATGGTGACATGTGAGTTCGTTTTAAGGTCTAACTTGAGCATGCCATGACAATAGAGGGGTTATTTTGTGCTTTTTATGCATTTTTCACTATTTTGAAATTTTCCAGCACTGTAACAAGTTTATTTCATAGGTAGATTTCTCTTTTTTACGATTTATTTTGTATTTTTTGCTTTAGCGCACACCACACATTGACTTGAATTGGTACCTGAAGTCCTTTCCTGATGAACCCGAGATTCGATTAGTAAGAACTGTTCAGAAAGTCCTGGCATGTCGCTATCAACCGGCACAGCTCGATGTCGCCGCGATGGCCAAACAGATGCAGGAGGCGGAGGTATGTACTTCTGTCTCACAAGTAATTTAGGGAAATGTTACGAGCTGATGTCAGCTAATGTTTTTTGTCTCTCTACCGTAGGACTACAGGCAGTCTGTACAGGAACAAGTTGCCACCATGAAAAGCGCGAGTGCTACCAGGATTTGTGATGCAGGTGCCCTGAAACGTGTTGAAGGACAGTGGAGTGCTGCACTGCTGGATGCCTCGGCCACCGTGCAGGTCAAAGCAGCACAGCTGGATCAGGTGAAACAGTATCACAAACAGATGAGGATCATCAGAGCTCTACTGGAGGTTCTAGATGCTGAAAAGGACAAAATGAGCTTGTGAGTAATCCTTTGATCCTTCTTAAATAACTTGTTTTCACACCCTAAGCTCAGTTCATTTGGTCCAGAATAAGAACAAAAATTATATTCATTGTTATCTTTAAGTTCTGGTCTGATTCTTGTTCATGTTTACTCTTGTTTCATGTCTAAAAAGTCACTGTGATGTTACTGTGACGTGTGAGTCATTGATAGGACAGTTTTGGTGTTTGTCATCCTCCATTATTAGGACCTACACTGAAAAATCAAATTCCAATGACTGATAGAAATGCAGCACTTTAATGCTTCTGATGTATTTATTTATGTTCTGTGGTGTCGCAAAGAGGCTGCAGAGAAATAACCGATTTTCAACATTATTAAACTCCAAATATACCACACAAGAGACCGCAACGCCTATCAAAATGTTAACATGACTCAGTAGTCATCACTACACTATTACATGTAGACATTTGATAATGTAGTAACAACTACACACCCTTTGAAGTTTTGTGAATACATCTTGTGACACTGTCACGCTGAAAAGAATCTGTTTACATACAGAGAGACAAACAGACAACGACAAACACCTGGCAAAGTACTCAACATTGATTTTGTGGTTGTTCCAGCTAAAGTTGGAATCCCCTGGACCACATTTTGATGACACACACACACAAACACACACACACACACACACACACACACACACACACACACACACACACACACACACACACACCCAAAGTAAAAACATTACCAATCGAGGTTGCTAATAATAATCAACATGTCGAGACAGAATGAAAGGAGGAGTCTTGTAAAGTAATAAAAGTGACTGTCAGATTGCTGTTACTCACTTTTTAATGGACTAAATAAACCGATAAAGTAATATAAGTAGGATACAAACGCAGCCATTTTAAAAACTTCTGATCATGTAAACAGAGAAAATACATGTGCTGACTTTTGCAGGTGTTACAGTATATGGTAAGAAAATATTGCATACAATTAGACAGATCATTATAAAATCACTTCCTGTACAGATTTCATGATAAGCTGATGGATTTGTTAGTGTTTCAGCTATGTACCATCACAAATTCACCAGTGGTTGCTGTGCTTGCTTTCACACGACAAATGAACCGCATTAGAGTCCACCTCGCAGGGAGTGGATACTACCCTTTCTTGGTAAACTTGGCTCAATTGTTTTATCTCAGACCCCAGTTTTGAAACACTTACTTCAAACGACCCAGGTGTGAATACACTTGTAATAATTTATTGTGTACCTGACACACTATACATTTATGTTCTTTTGTCATTGGTTTTGTCAGAAATATTTTGGGAAGCAGCGGCCTTCAAGCTGACAAACTCCAAGCCCTGCTGAACACTATGGAAAGGAAAAAAGACAAGATGGAAGAACTCCTCCATTTGAGTGGCGAGTTGTCAGTCCACTTGAGCGATGCTGAAAGTTCAGGTGCTCTTCTGGCCCAGCTTGGAGATGTGCAGGAGGAATGGAGGCTTTTGGAAGGAAGTATCAAAAGAGCTCTACAGCACGCTTCAAGCTCCACCTGTCAGTCCTCTCTTCTTATAAAAGAGGCCGAACAGCTTAAAGACAAGCTCGAAGCTCTTCAGAAATCCACCTTTGAAAGCCAGGACAGCAAAAGTGCTTTAGAACTTGTTTGTCTGACCACAGACCTAAAACTGTACAACCAGCTTTATCTGCACTTAAAGTCTCAGTCAGATGCTCTTGTCCGTTTCTCTCTGGGTCAGAAAGAGAAGGATGAGATCAAATGTAGTCTTCAGGAACTGGGGTCCTTGCTTGATGACACCAGGAGCAAGCTTGACACTTCCACACACAGCTGTGGAGGCATTTCTTCAGCCAAGATCAATAAGCAACTAAAAGATTTGATTGTATGGGCAAAGCAGGCAGAAAACCACATCTCTATTGGGCAAAAGTTGGCTCTTTTCCCAGAGGAGGCTCGTATTCAGATAAGTGAGATGAAGAAATTTCAGACTGATATTTGGTCTAGAAGGTCCAAGATGCAAGTTGAAGTTGGACAGATTAAAGATTTAGCACCTGACACGGAAAAGGAGGAAAGTGACCAAGTATTGAAGACGGTAGAAGAACTGTATGAAGCTATTGCCGACAGTTTGGATCATGTTCTGCGCACCATGAAGAAAAATCTGCGGGAGAGAGAGAAACTGTTATCCCAGCTTGCTAGCATGGATGCCTGGTTAGCAGAAACACATGCTAAAAGAGACCCCTGCGCCCATGTTGACAATGTTTCAAAGGCTGACATTAGAGAGCTGGAGACCGAGCTGCAAAACCACAAATTGGCCACAGCGGAGATACAGAGCCAAGTGAAGCTGGTGGATGCATTGACAGTAAATTGCAGGGAAATAGCTGAAGGGTTGAGTCCAGGAGAGAGCCGCTACCTCGTCAACAGACTGTCAGGCCTTCGGACCGAATTAGATGGATTGCTAGCTCATGAGAGAGCAACCAGCTGGGAATTAGAGGAGCTGATTCATGAGAGAACCTCGTCAGATAAGGAGTTATCGACCATCCAGGCTAGTTTACAGCAAATGTCCACCGATCTTGAAAAGCAGAGGTTCCCTTTAACACAGGAAACCCTCTCAAAAACTACCAAATGGAAGCACATGCTAATGGAACATCAATGTGAAGTACAAGAGCTTCAGCACTGCCAGGAGGCGAAACGAAACTCCTTGCTGTGCACCATTGGGGAACTGCAAGACCAGTGCAAGGCTCTTAGTGTGAACGCCTTTGAGCAAGACAAGTATCTGCAACTGAGGAGACAAATGGAGGAATCGAGGGACATTGCCAAAGAGCAAATCCAGCGAGCCAAAGATAAAACTATCAGTGTGGGTGAGAGGTTCAGACTGTGCCAAACGCTCTTAGTTGAACTTCCTCTGGTAAAGACACAGTGTCAAGAAGCAGCAGACCAATTAGAGGCAATAGCTCAGGAGTTGTACCCATCTGAGCTTAACTCAGAGAGGCTAAGGATTCGCCACACAGTGGAAACTTTAGTCTCCTGGGAGTATTCTGTCACAGGTCATATCAAAAACCTAGCGGCCAGGCTTCTACAAGGTCGGCATTTTTCTTCCGAGCTTCCTGCCTTAATGGAGCTTTTAAAAAGAACAAGCGTGGAACTGGAGGAAGCCGAACCAGTAAACCCAGATGAAAAAGCTGTAGACAATGCACTACGGAGGTGCTGGGTCATTTGGAGAAATATAGACTCTGGGATGAGGGTGGTGGAAGGTCTGGGACATGAGGAAAAAATAAACCTCAAGAACTACACAGAACTTTATGCTCTTAAGGATGCAACCAAGCAAAAGTGCCATTCACGAATGGTAAGCTTAAATTCTCTTACTTTTGAGGATATTCAGCTTGATTATTCATCCTTTTGTGTGTATTTTCCCAAACTGTGCTTGATCATATCACATGTATTCAACAGGAAAGTTTATCCCAGGCCAGAGAATCCTTGAAAGATTACCAGTGGGCTGCTCAGGGAGCAATTGGCTTCCTTCATAATGCTGAAGCCACCTTCCTATCAGCTCCTGGAGGGTTTTTGGACTGTACTGAAGAGCAAAGACAGACTCAGCAGGCTCTAGAAGCTCTTGAAGAAGGATTTCAGGCTCATATCAGCCACCTTGCGGAGCTGTTGCCACAACAAACCTGCCTGTCCCGCCCAAAGACTGAGCAGCTCCACATCAGCATCCTCAGTCAGTTGTTGGTGGGAAGAGCCATACTGGAGGCCCAAGCTCAGCTCAGGCTGGAGTCTTTGCAGAGGTACCGGCTGCTCTTGGCTTGTTGAAGGATTTGTATATCACATTGTTGTGATTATATCTGTGTCTTTCTTTCTTTCTGTCATGGTTTTAATGAAGTAAAAAACCTAAAAGACGATTTTCTTATAGGTGTGAAACAAGACAGCAAAGCCACAGGAAATGTCATGAGGACATATGTCAGCGTCTTTCAGGCCTTGAAGCAAAGCTTTCAGAATGTGCTGCAGAACAAGTGACTTCTTATGTAAAATGTATCGGCCAACGAAAAAGTGCTAAGGTAAGTTTGCAGCCTTATTTTGCTAGTGATTAGCAAACGTTTCAGCGTGTACATCTTCACATATGCTGGATCTACTTTAACTTAGAATGTCATGCACGTTTTTTTTTTTTTTGTTAGCCATATTAATGACACATTTTGATCCGGACTGAAATATCTCAAAAACCATTACATGGTTTTCCATTAGATTAACAATATTCATGTGCACCAGAGGACGAATCCTACTGATCTTGAGCAGGTTGACATTTTTGGCTTTTAGTGAAACCTCAGTCACTATTATATAAGACAGATATCCAGGTTAAATCACACCCATGGTGATACCCTGACTTTTTCCCTTATCTCACCATGATATTTGTGGTTTTAGAAGAAATATCCCTGACAGTATTGGATAGGTTGCAATGAAATTCGGTAGAAAATAATTTCTACATTTATCATGGACTGCAATCAGTTGGATGATGACTTAACTTTACATTAGGCATCACCATCCAGTCAAAATATCAGTTTCAGTACTTCCATCAGCGAGTTAGCATTTAACTATTAAAACACTTTTGCCAACAACCTGACAGTTGCTAGCATGACTTTGGACTCTTAGACCTGTTGATTTACCTGTCCACATACCACATGTACCTATACAATTGTCTCAGGAATGCATTAGACATTTTGACTGACATATTGCACAAATAGATGGACAACTGCCTGATTCAGACTTTGATTTGAACTTCATTTCATCTCTCCTTAAAGCTTTTGATGGAAGAGCTTCGCTGCCTCGCTGGTAAGATAGAAGAACTGAGAGCTGGATGTCCAATGCAGGGCTGTGGGGTTGGAAGGGACGGTGAACTGGCCGCTCTGTGGAGACGCTGGGTGTCATTACGACGAGGCGTAGGCCATCTGGTGGCGCACACAGAACAGAGAGGAGAGGAATGGAAGGACATCACAACAAGTGTGAGTTATAGAACAAATCCTCTTACTTTTGCTTTTGCATCAGTACTGTAATGTACAGTAACATGTTTAACTTGATGCAAACAAATAAATAAATGCAAAATCCTGCATATGAAATAGTATTTATTTATGTTTTTTTTTCTATTTTCTGGCTTCCAAATGTGTCCAAGGTCACATCTGGTTCCCAATTTGCCTTTCTTTCAGGAAAGTTTTATTGTTTTTATGTGACTTTTATTACTTTCCGAGACAAATTTAACTTACTGACGCATTGCGTACAGGAGAGGATAGTAATATGGATTTACTGAGGATTAAATGGCTATTTGCTGAAGTGCTGGTGCCCTCTGAGCTCAGATCGGATCCTCAGGCAATGGTTTTTATCTTTATTGTTGGGTATTTTATTCCACTTATTTTTTATCATATGTATTTATTATATAATGTTTTTTAACCCTGGTTTAACGATGCAAACTAATTATTAAGTTGTTTTGCGACAAGATCTGAATAAATAAATTCTTGTTATTTTAGATGGAGCAGTGTTGCAGCTTTTTGGCCAGTCTTCAGGCTGACGTTCCAGACTCCTCCATTGTGAGCTTCGCTCAAGAAGAACCCCAGGAGCTTCTTGCTCAGGCTGAGATGAACCAGGCTGGGCTGGAGCAGGAGCAGCAGGCATTGGCCTCCCTGGAGCATCGACTGGAGCACGCTCTGAGCTTATCTAGTTCCCAGGATCCCATCAGCCCTGGACCGGTTGGCAAAACACTAGTGAAGATCCAAGAAAACGTCAGGAGGTGGGGATGCATGCAATATGCATGTGGAAAGTGATTACTCATTAATGTGAGAGATACTAAGAAGATACTATTCTCCACAGCTTGAAAGAGAGAAATCTGCTGCTGGTAGCTGCAGTCCAGGCAGAGGAGAAAGAGAGACAGCAAGTCCAAGAAGAGATAGGAGCGGTGGAGCAGCATGTGTTCTCCATTCTTTCCTCCCTGAAAGCCTGTTCAAATCCATGCAAACAACAGGTCATGATAATTCTTAAGCTTTTCTCTTTTAAAGATGGAACCAGCAAAATTTGTGCAGTGCTGTTGTCAGCTCTCCTTCATCCGTTAACTGGAAAATAAGTTAAACAAAATTTAGGAAAGAGCTCAAACTTAACGTAACCTCTAAGATTTTCATTTCTACTGCCTGATCAAACTTGTCTTGCATTTCTACCCTGACAGGAGCTCAGAAAGGATTTGTTCTCCCAGAAGGCCAAACTGAAGATTATCGTGGACGCTGTGCAGAGGCGGTACGCTGAGATACCAGCTGACATCAGCAGAAGGTTACAAGAAGTTCAGATGTCTCTACAAAGAGAGGAGGACAAGGTAACTCAAAACAGGGTAGAATCCAGCAAAATCTCCAACCAAAACGAGAGTTACGGATGTAACTAAGGTTCTATGAATTCTGGATGACCGCCAGAGACGGTATGAAATACCTGGATAAGCATCACGCGCATGCGCAGATCGAGACATAATACCAACAAAGTCATGTGACCTGGGTGACGCAAGCGACCTGATAAAGGGGGCAGGCACCCAGTGATCGTCTCCTACAGAATCTTCTCGTCAAGATTCCGAGTGACAACAAACTCTGGCGGTCATCCAGAATTCATAGAACCTTAGTTACATCCGTAACTCTCGTTCTATTTCATTCTTCCTGACCGCCAGAGACGGTATGAAATACCTGGATGACCCATACCAACAAAGTCATGAGGAATCCGCACTCACCGAGACTTAGTTGCAGACCGCAGGAACAGACAAGACAGCTGCCGCCACAGGATGGGGAACGGCCACGTTAACTCTGTAGAAGCGAGCAAAGGTACAGGAGGAAGCCCACGCAGCTGCAGCACAGATGTCATTCAGTGGCACGCCCTTCAAGGCAGCCCACGACGTGGAGACGCTCCTGGTTGAATGACATTTCACTGCCGGGATCTGAAGGCCCCCGAGCCTGTACGCATGAGATATGGTATCAACAACCCAATGCGAGAGCCTCTGTTTAGACAAGGCATAGCCCTTCCTATGCCCTCCATGACAGACAAACAGAGCATCAGACTTACGAAAACTAGCAGAAACCTCTATGTACTGTTTCAGAGCGCGGACAGGACAAAGAAAGGTGGCATTAGGAGGTAGTCCCTCCACCCCTGACTCTGGGGCAAAAGCTGCCAAACTGATGGGTTGGTTAACATGAAAGGCAGAAAGCCTCTTAGGAAGGAAAGAGGGGTTGGGCCACATAGTAACCCCCGATCCATCAGAATTCCACCTCAAACAGTCACTGGCAACGGACAGGGCATGAAGCTCACCAACCCGCTTTGCAGACGTAACAGCTAGAAGGAAGGCAGTCTTGCAAGACAGCCACCTGAGGTCAGAGTGTTCCAGGGGCTCAAACGGAGGAGAACACAAGGCTTCCAGGACAGCAGGCAGATCCCATGAAGGCACCCGAACAGCCCGCGGAGGGCGCAAACGGATAGCACCTTTAAGAAACCTGCCCACCAGAGCATGTGACCCCACAGATCGACCATCCACGAAGGCATGTCGAGCTGAGATAGCAGCAACATACACCTTTATAGTAGAGGCAGAGAGCCCTCTATCCAGCAACGTCTGCAGGTATTTGAGCAGTACAGGTACAGAGCAATGCTCTGGATCTACATTCTGACTGTCACACCAACCAGAGAAGAGTTTCCACCTGTTGGCGTACAGCAGTCTAGTCGAGGATGCACGAGCACTGACTATGGTCCGGACAACAGCCTGATCACAAAAATTCAATAACGAGTCCGGCCCTTCAGGGGCCAGACATGCAACTGGAGGCGCTCCGGTTGAGGATGCCAAATGCTCCCCTTCAACTGTGACAGGAGATCCTGCCTCAGTGGGAGAGGCCAAGGCACTCCGTTGAGAAGCCGCCGGATAAGAGGAAACCATACCCTCCCGGGCCAGTAAGGAGCCACCAGCAACACAGTGTGATTGCACCTGTCTATCCTGTGAAGTGTCAGCATGAGTAGTGGGATCGGAGGAAAGGCATAAAGGAGGCAGTCCGGCCAGGAGTGTGCCAGGGCATCCTGCCCCAATGGGCTGGTCGGTTCCGATAGGGAAAACCACAGCGGGCAGTGCGTTGACGTCTCTGAGGCAAATAGGTCGACATCCGCTCTGCCGAACCTCTCCCATATCATCTGGACCACCATGGGGTTCAGCCTCCACTCCCCCGGAGGGGGCTTTTGGCGTGAAAGCAGGTCTGCAGCTGCGTTCTGCACACCCGGCAAATGCATTGCTCTGAGACTTGCAAAGCGAGGTGAAGCCCACTGAAGGAGCCTCTGAGCCTCCCTTAGAGAATGACTGGATCTGGTTCCCCCTTGGTGGTTCACATGGTAAACTGTCGAAGTGTTGTCTGAACGAACAAGGATATGCCTCCCTTCCAAGAAGGGGAGAAAGTGCCTGAGGGCTAAGTGTACCGCACGCAGCTCCAACACGTTTATGTGCTGGAGCCTCTGCTGAGGACTCCAGATTCCCCTGACTGTCCTGTGGTTCCAAACAGCGCCCCAGCCCAAGAGGGAGGCGTCTGTTACCACTACCTCCCGACGGGAAGGAAGTGAGCCCAGAGGAACACCGCTGGAGAGATAAGCCCTGCTTCTCCAGAGTTTGAGAGACCGGAGGCACCTGCCTGAGACCATCACCGTCCTGCCTTGGTGTCTCTTGGGGTCGAGGCCCAAACCATTGACCCACACCTGCAAGGGGCGCAGTGAGAGGAGCCCCAGGGGGACGATCATCGACACAGCTGTTAATTTCCCCAGTAGCTGGAGAAATAGACCATATGTCAACCTTGTACCCTTCCGAACACGTGAGACGAGGTTGAGAATGTCGTCCACCCTTTGTGGGGAGGGAGAGGCCCTCATCATGACTGAGTCGAGGACAACCCCGATGAACACGATTCGCTGACTGGGAACTAAACAGCTTTTCGCAAAATTCACAGTAAGACCCAGCTGGGTCACATGGTTCAAAAGGGACGTCGTGTCGCTGATGGCCTGCTCGCGGGTTGCGGAGCATATGAGCCAGTCGTCCAAGTAAGGGAGAATACGAATGCCCTTGCTTTGCAGAGGTGAAAGCGCTGCTGCAACGCATCTGGTAAAGATCCGAGGGGCGAGTGAGAGCCCGAAGGGGAGCACACGGAACTGGTACGCCTGTCCGTTGAAGGCAAAACGAAGGAACTGCCTGTGGCGGGGTGCTACTGGCACATGAAAATAAGCATCCTTCAGATCGACGCTTGTAAACCAGTCTCCCTCTGAGACCACCTGAAGAACATCTGCTGTGCGAAGCATACGAAAACGAAGAACCTTCACGAACTGGTTCAACTGTCTGAGATCGAGGATGGGGCGAAAGCCGCCGCCCTTCTTTGGAACAAGAAAATAAGTTGAATAGAACCCCTTCATTTGGTCTGAACTTTTCACACACTCGATGGCGCCTTTCTCCAGAAGCACTGAAATTTCCCGCTTTAGAGCCAGAGATCTTAGGGGGTCCCTGACAACAGTCATTCTGACCCCGCTGAACTTGGGGGGTCGGCGCCTGAACTGAATACTGTATCCCTTGGAAAGAGTTAACAACACCCAAGGGTCTGAAGTCAGGGCCACCCACTGGCTTAGATGTTGTGGGGAGAAACGGCTGACGCTTGGGTCTAGGTAGTCAGGTTCGACTCCCACGACCTTTGGGCGGCTTGGGGTATCGGTCGGCAGGTGGTCCGTACCTGGGTGCTCTATCCTTAGGCGTCCGAAAGGCCGGCTGCTGCTGAGGGGCCCTATGGAAACGGCCCTGCTGGGACGAGGAGTGGCTGGCTCTTGAGTCACTCTGAGCATTGGCTGCGGGGCGGGGAGCGCTAGTGTGCCTTGGTCTAGGTAGCGGTGCCTGGCGCAAGTCAGCAAACTGCTGCTTGACCTTCTTCACCTGCACACTGCGCTCTAAAGCCTGTTGGGCTGCAGGTCCAAACATCTGACCTGGAACGACAGGTAGCGTGCGGAGTGTCTTCCTACATGCCTCCGACAAAGGAGACTGGGCAAGCCACACTTGGCGCCGGGCCAAGGTCAAGGTGGACATCAGTCTACCAAGCTCTCTAGTCATGAAAGCAAATGCCTGGAGTGAAGCGTCACTGAGGGCCTGCGCCTGGGCATCTGCTTCAGTAGCCTGGAGGGACTGAGATAGAGCCAGAACCAGATGGGAAAGGGAGTTACCAATACGCCCCATTCGAGCCGCTATATCATAGCTCTTGGTAAGGAGGTCATCAGTGATCCTACACTGTGGGCGTGGACAACGGGCATCAGCTCTAAGGGCTTCATCTGGGGACACTATCAGAGAAGCGATTGGAGCATCAATGGCAGGCATCTGATCTAGACCATATTGGGCGGCGTCTTTCATGGCAGCCAAAGCCCTGCAGTCACTCGGCAGGTGCAGAAAAGCCTTGGGGTCCGGCCAACACCTCTGAAGTTCATTGATGTAGGGCTCAGAGGGTGGAATCCTGAAGGAAGATGGTTGAGGAGCATGTTTGAAAAAAGCGTTAGAGGCAGCAGCCTCTACAGGGGCAGCATCCAACCCGAGCCGTGAGATGGCCAGCTGGATGGCCTGTTTAACTGTGGACAGGCTGGCCTCAGCATCTCTCAAGGAGTCTGCACCCGATCCACGAGAGTCCGTCACCGAGGGAAGGGGGGACCCCCCCTCACATTCTTCCTGTCCCCTTGCTTCATCATCAGCAAAGAGATTGCCAGAGGCCGCAATAGATAGTGTGTCCTCATCTTGCTGGCTAGCAACATGGGGCGGAGAAGCTAGGCTATCACTGTCATCATAGCCCTGTGGTGGTCTTCCGAGTGGTGGCTCTGAAGCATCAGTGCCAGCAGCAGCTGAGGGACCACCAGGCTGCAGATTAAGAAGGAGGGCCTTAATCTGCGCAAACTCAGAGGCCAAAGTGTCCACTTTAAGGGCTAAAGGTTCGATACCCCCCCGTTTCTTCCTAGCGATGGGGGCATCATCCTGTGCGTGTCCACGGCGCTTGGGGGCGGGATGAGGGCTGCATGCTGGTGTCCCGGAAGGAGGTAACCCAGCCTCAGCAAAGCAACTATCAAATTTAAGCAACCTCGCAGTCCTCTCTGCTAATGGCATGCAGGTGCAATTAATGCAAGCATTTTCAGTGAGCGCCTGTCTGAGGTGTTCAATGCCAAGGCACGAAGGGCATCTGTCATGGCCATCCTCTGGGCTGAGAGGATCCATGCAGGAGACACAAACAGCCAACATTGTCACAGAGGCTGTCAATATGGCAGTTGAGCGGGAACACTCAAGTACAGTCCAACAAATAAACCAGAGCGGTGTAGCAGCAGGGCGAGAAAACACCCAGCTACAGCCAACCCAGCACTGTGTCACAGTACAAGCACCAGCGACGTCGGAGCAGAGCGAGGAAACACTCGGCTATAGATCCCGTCAAACCAGCACCCGTAGTGTCGTAACACTGGGGATGTAGTGACAGAGCGAGAAAACACTCGGCTACAAATGAGCTAACGGTGTAGCAACAGAGCGGAAAAAACACTCAGCTTACAAGCTCTTCACACAGTAACGTTACCGTAGGTAGCGGCGTAGGTGTTAACTCCCGACACGGCCGTCAACGAGGCGAAAGCACCTCACACGGGCAGTCGGTAGCAGGAAAGCTGTGCTAGCAAAGCAGTAACGTAGCTAATCAACCCGGGCTTTAGCGGAGGCGCTAAGCGGGGATGGAGCACGCCCGCCGGCGGAAAAAGCAATCTACTTACCTGTCGCAGTCCGAGCTTCGGTCGGATATGCACGGCGGGGAAGAGCGCCGGTTACGCAGCCTCTGGAGGACGAGTTCGTAGCTCCAACCGGTAAGTTGCGGTTTCGAGGCTACTGGCGTAGACGGCTTGCTAATTCAAAACAACGACCTGTGCACTAAGGCGAGAAGATGAAAAGGAGACGATCACTGGGTGCCTGCCCCCTTTATCAGGTCGCTTGCGTCACCCAGGTCACATGACTTTGTTGGTATTATGTCTCGATCTGCGCATGCGCGTGATGCTTATCCAGGTATTTCATACCGTCTCTGGCGGTCAGGAAGAATGAAATAGAACCTCTTTTATTTTGCTAAACGCGTGCGTGTGTGTGTGTGTGTGCGTGTGCGTGCGTGCGTGCGTGTGCATTCTACAGTTCATGGAGAAGAGCTACCCTGTCCGGAAGCTGAACCGTCAAGTGATGGAGTTGGGATCAGGTCTTGAGAAAGTGAAAGTGTTACTGGAGCAAAAGAGTCTGACAGTGGACAAAGCACAAAATTTAATCAAGGTGTGTGTTGGTTTGTGTTCGCATGTGTGTCTGTGTGTCCAAGTTACATAAACCTGCAGATACGCAAAGACATGTTCTTCTGACTTCCTCATTAATGTCTTGAAAATGAGTTCCAAACTTCATTTATTCACTTATAGATATCTCATTTTATTTAGCGTGACTGAAATTATGGTGCAATCTGATGTTTGCACACTGCTTCCAGCCACCAACACTAGCCACTATTAGCTACGTTAGCTATTGTGCAAAATGTATGTAGTCTAGAAGAAGTGTGGCTAAGTGACCAGAAGTTACAGCGTAAACAAAAATTATGACTACTATATACATGTTAACAGTGTCAAAATAATCTCGTTCTGGTAAAATGTAGCACACAACTTAACTATGTTGGCTAAATTGTGACAAGACAACTAGAACAAATCAACTGTAACAGCCACTGTTTCAGAAGAGCTGATGACAAGCCAGGATAGCATTGTCACTACATACTTGACATTGTTTGTTCTCCAGCGTGTGTGGGATGAGCTGGATGCCTGGCACAGCCGCTTGATGCTCCTGGAGAACGAGGTGCAGGATCTTGCGGAGGACTATCCTGATCAAGCTCATCTGCTCATGGACCAACTCACCCAACCGCTGCAGTTCTACCAAAATGCAGCGCAGATGGCCGAGCAACGCACCGCTTTCCTCAGCAAGGTCAGGAACACGATTCTATACTTACACCAAGTGACAGGAGCCATGGTTTGACCTTTTATGGGTCTAAAACACAAATGCATCTATATGGAAAGTGGCCTCTAAAAGTGTAAATATTTTTGTAAAACGGCAATTCTGCTTCCCATATATTTTCTCTACTCCTTTTGTCAGATCCCTGCTTGTCTTCAGGAGTTTGACGGTATTGTGCACGGCGCCACCTGCTGGTTAGATGAGGCCCAGGCGTGGCTCAGTGCTCCCTGTTGCTTTACAACAGCCAGAACCCTCCAGAATCATGCAAACTCCCTACAGGTCAGAGACCAAGCAAACAAACAAAACCTTCTGAAGAGACAATATTTTTTACTTGATTCAATATTGACCACAAGTCCACAAGCATTTGCAAATATTTCATGTAATCAATGAATTTCATTTTTAAATCTTGAACTAAAGCTGGTGCTGGACGACTCAGAGAGGATCAGACACGCCCTGCAGGACTTCAGGCCCATCTTGGAGGAGATCTCCGCTGTGTGTGACATGAGGACCCAGGAGGAGAAGCTGGACCAGAATGACCAACAAGTCCACAAGATGCAAAGCAAGATCGTACAGCCGCTGGAGCAGCTGTTGCTGGCTGTTGTGGTAAACATTTTTAAAAAGAGGAGTTCCGCAAATTTCAGGTGGTCAGGTGACAGTCAGAGGAAACAGCTGGGTTTTTTTTTTTTCCTAATGCATTTTAGTCCACTCCCAGAAGGTTTTCTTTTAGTGACAGACCTGACACCTGACTCCTGATGGGATGATCTTCTGTATTCTGGTCACATTTTGACATTGATAAAACATAAAAAGAGTGTGTTACAAAAGTACCCAGCCAGAATTTATTATGGATATTGCAACATGGTATGCATGAGGCCCCAATTTTGATCAATTTTTAAATGACATAAAATCAAGGGCAACACAAACAGTAGCATCTTGGAAATGCACTGCTTTTTATGAGCAGTTGTTAATACAGCTTGTGAAACCGTCTTGATCATAAAATTACAAGTCAAGTTGTTTAAAAAAGTTCATCTTCAGTAATCTTCATTCCAGGTGGTGGAGGCGGTAGAAGCAGAGCTGAAGACGATGGAGAAGAATGTCCCAAAGATCAGAGCGATTTTATCCTCCATGGACGACTCCAACATCACTCTGACGGAGCATCTCCAGGACCGACAGGTGAAAATTAAAACTGTAGTGATATAGTAAAATACTTCAGACTAAAAAGGATTTTAAGAATAAGAATCAAAGTGTCTAATAAAAGAAGCATCACGTGTGTAAAACAGGTCAGGGTTGCATTATAATGGGTGTGTCTAAATCAAGGACTGTATCACAAAGAAGGAAGCATACAGTTCTTACCTAAGCATTATACGACGTTCTTTAAATAATTAAAATGATGTCGCTAAATGTTATTCATGTGTCAGTCACACATATGAAATTATTGGTTAACAAGCTTCTCTGTTTCAATGTGAAGGTGATCCTGGCCAATGTGCAGTCGATGCGGAGGACATTGGAAGAGATGGAGAGATGCAAAGGAGATCCTCACCTCCCTCGAGGAGCAGAGGAGAGCCTGCTGGTGTTCTCCAGAGCCAGACTGCTCCTGCAGCAGCTCGAGGAGCTGGAGCAACTCACCCAGCAACAAGCCACGCTGCTGGAGGTACAGCGTTCAGTCTCGTATCAGAGCACATAGGAGAAATAATTACTTTGATCTGCTACTGCAGTAGAAGAGAAGAGAGGTTTCATGAATACTAACAATCATAGTAATTATTTTGATAGCAAGATTGAAATGAATTGAATTCAAATTGAGTTAAATAGCTTTGGTTTCACATTCTCTTGTCTTTTTGACTAACTTAGAACAAGATCAGTGAGGGGGATCTTGGCACCACCACAGTCTCTGACACTCCTGAAGAAACCCAGCAGCTTGGCAGATCTGCACAAAGACACTTTGGCCAGGTAATAATGATTAACAGTCATAAGGTATAATCAGCTATCAGCTAAAACGATAACACAAATGTGATGTTTGAATGTTGGAATGATCTTTGGAACTAATCAGACATGTCCTCTCGATCATTTTATGCTGACAATTTGTGTCAGTCAACTACATTCTTTAATTGAACTGCTTTGGCAAATAAAAGCGGCAGTTACCAAGTCTGTAATTCCACGATTTTTGAATGAGGGATCAAGTAAAGTTGGTGAAATCTTCAAGGAAGTCAGGCTTGATGACAGTTGTATTCCTTCTGTTATCTGGAATTGGTTAAACTCACCCGATACAGTTTACTGTACCTGTCAAGCAATAACCTCAAAACTGAGGTTGTTTTTTGGAAAATTGTTCTAGTATTGTCATACATCGTGACAATGTATTAATATATTGTTCACAGTGACTGGTTAAGTGTATATTGATATTATTAAGAACAGTCATCTGGACACACTTGAGCTCATATAGCACAGCCTCTAATTTCAGATTAGAAGACTGCACATAGCAATTTAAAAAATGTTGTTTCGTGGGTAAGAGGATAAGTAATGTGTCAAATTGTTTCATTACGAATCTTCCCCAAAAATAAACTTTTTAGCAAATACATATTCACTAAGTTTACATGCATTCCTCTCGTAGACTCCATTAGTCCAACCTTTTTCTGTCATACAGTATAATTCTAAACTGTGGGAATAATTCATAAAATGCATTTTAAATCATATTTGTTGTTAACATTATGTTGTAAATAAAGCAAAAAAAACAGTTGATGACTGCTAATGGAGCTGAGCATCCTGAAAAAGAAACACTTCTCCTCACCGATATTGTTTGAGGAAAAGTTATAATTGAGATAATTGAGGAAGTTGTTAGAAAGGCAATTTGTTTTTCCATTTCCCTGTAAATCACAGTTTTGATCATATCATTCACCCTTATCACTAAAATCAGGAGGCTTTTGAGGTGTCTAACTCAGAGGAAGAGGAAGATGAGGAAAACAGAAGTTGTCACTCGTCGTCCTCTGACACACTAACATGCAGTATTCCGGAGGTAAATCTAAAGAGAGTATTCTTCTGGGCATCTTCTTTTGTTTGGGTGTCATTCCAAAATGACACAGTGTAAAAACTGCTGTCAATAAAGTTTAGCTGTTAAAAAAAAACGTTGAATTTAATGTATGTTAATCCTCACAAATACATACATTTGAGACTTGGCAAGGGATTGGCAAGAAATGTTGATTCTAAGTGGTTTTGGACTGAATCCCAAAATTCCTTGTGTTTCTCAAAATTCACTTTTGACTTCCATTCCATTCACTTTTTTTAATACCTTTCAACACTTATATTGCTTCTTTTTCCTGAGTTATGGAGGCTTTTAGCAGATCTTGCATGTTTATGTGATACCTTTTCAGGCAGGCTGTCCTGGTAAATCCACTCTGGTACTGTCAGAAGCAGCTGCTTGAAATGTGTCGCTCCTCGGAAACCTGTCTCCTTTCCTTACACACACACACACACTGAGAGTGGCATGTGTATTTGTATATTTATACGTTTCGTTTTTAGGACCCAGACGAGACATTCACCGCTTCAGATGTGCAACGTGAGGATATTGCTGAAATTAAGCCACTATCAGATGTGAAGGTAAATAATATTTTTCATTTCAGAGATTGGACCCTTCACATTGGACACATTTTTTTATCATTCTTATACTTGCATTTAAAAAAAAAAAATGTCTGCTGTGTTTTGCATTAATCTCGATTAGTAATGTATTTATTTCCTCAGGATAAAAGAATACACCTATGCAGATAAATTAACATGTTAGTTACAATGATAATGACAAATTGTGATGGTTTTTTGAATTAAGAAGTGTGTCTACACTTGTCTTTGTTCACCAATGGTGTCTGGTCATTTTCAATTGAATCATAATTAATCTTGTCTTTCAGGAACTCGAGAGTAGAGAGTTTTCTTCTGAAGTGGAGAGGAGCTCGAAAGTTGAAACTGGGCTCGATTCAAAAGAGTCAGAGGATGTTGGAACTGGATTAACAACAATGGATTCCAAAGCCGATGTTGGAAAAGCATTTCATCCTGAAAATGTGACAGCAGAGTCACTTATCAGTGCAGCTGAAAACCAGCCTGCTGATGCTTCTCCTGCTCATGACCAGTATGGATTACCAAACCCTGAAACCCTCGTCCCCAACACTTTAACAAAATCCCCTCAGGCAGCAGCTACATTGGAAGACACAAGATTGATCCCTGACAGACCTGTCACTCCGTTTGCTGCTACGAGAGCTTTGGATGAGTTCATAGAAGAGGAAGACAAAGATCTGCCTTTGTCCACAGCTCCCTGTCAAGATCTGGTAAGTGTCTGAGAGAGAAAGACGCGTCTTTTAAAATCATTTTCAAAATTTTGCTCCAAAATGTCTAATCTTTTTGAAGTGGAATATTAGCCAGTCAGTGGCATCCAGCTTTGAACTGTAGAGAAAAAACTGTATTGTTTACATTTTGTGTTAAATTATATTTCATATTTGTAATGGTATAAAAAAAATTCTCAATAATGTGTTTGTTTTTATTGTTTCTCTTCCATCTACTTTTAATGCGTTGAAGGAGCAAAATGAAGTCAGCATCAGTCAGAGTGGTTTGGTGGAAGAATCCCAACAAGCCCAGGGGTCATCTGAGGTGCTAATCAGGTAAACGAAAGTGTATGAGTCACAGGCATTGATGACAAACTCACAAGAATTCAGCATACCATAGACTCATGTGTTTCCTTTGGTCAGTAGCTTGACTGGAGGTGAAGAAGAGGCCAAGGAGCCACTGAGGTGGAGCCGACTTCATGACCAGATCTCTCAAAAACTGACCACTTTGAAAAAGGTTCAGGAGGAGCATCAAACAGTGATCAGCTCAGATGGTGGAGGAACAGGTGGAAAGGTGGGAAAATAAATAAAACGTGCTACCATCTCCATCATCATATCTGTTTCCAGAGTAACAGTGGGTTAAAGCCTTTGGTTAGCAGGTCCTGTACTAAAGTGGGAGGAGGAACAGAGGATTTTATTTGCGCTCCTTTCACTTTGAGATTAAGAAAGATCTTAGTTTTACAAATTCATCAGAAAATAGGATAAAGGCCACCAATAGGAAGAACCTTGTAACTATAATTGATTGAAATGATTGTCTATGTTTTTTCAGGTTCCAGAAAGGGAGCCAGTATCAACTGGCTCTGCTTCTGCTGTTCTGCAGCGGATGCATGGGTCCATCGCCTTGCTGAGACAAATGGTACGGACAGTAGCGACAGAGGTTAGATTTTAACAATCAAGTGTGTTTCTGGTGGAAAGGACTTGTCAGTAGATGGAGAGATTGTTGACTCTTTGAAATCAAACGCTGTGGTTTTGACAAATTGTCCCACGAATGATCAACTAACATGGATCTTTGTTTGTTTGAACAGCAAACGTGTAAACCTATATGGATGTACTTTCTTATAGTTGACCAAATAAGTGAGCTTCTTAAAATCAGACCACTGGGGAAAAAACGGTTCTTTACTAATTGCATAAACACTGCATTGAGAGGCGGCATTTGTGCAATTTTTACTTCTTAGGTGAGCTGTGCAGACGGCTCACGTCCGGGTGTGAATGAGGACTTGTACACGGCTGTACGGAGGGTCCTCCTCTGTCTGGACAATTTGACCGACCTTCTTTTGACTCCTGGTGGTTCTGGTGAAGGGGACCCCCAGCAGTGGGTGCTACAACAGGAGGTGACTGACCATAACATATATACATATATGTATTATAAGCAACATAACTACACATTTTGGTGGTACTATATTATGAAATCTACTGTATTTAAAAGAACAGCTGCAGGTAGATGAATAAAGGACCAAATCTTTCCCTTTTTAAAAAAAAGAGGTGTCATTTTGTTTTTCCTGTTTTTACTTCTCTGTGTTTGACTAAATTCCTGCAGTGTGTATCGACTGAGTTGGTGACGCTGGCTGAGCTGTTAAGTAAAGTGGAGTCAGACACCAGAGCTACGCTCTCAAAGGAACAACCAGAAGCTCTCCGCTGTTTGACGTCCCTTCAGGATTGCCTACAAACAGTCCAGCAGGTCTTCACCTCATCCCAAAATCAGTCCGCAGAACATCCGGGCATCACAAATCAGGTTAGAAACACAAATCAGTCACAGAGTTCAATATAGAGTAAATTAAGTCATTACTCACAGCCTCTTGTCAACCAGTGAAGTCTTTTTGGGCTAAACTTCTGCTGGTGTGGCTTTTTAAATAAAAAATAAAAAATACAATCAGTTAAGGAAATATGATGCATTACTATTGATTCGACTGCTGAACACCATAAAAAGTCATTAAAATGATCTCCCTATTGACCAAAGTCAACATGGAAATGCTGCTTACATGTCAATGCACCAAAAGCCGATAATATATGCTATTACTTTACCCTTACTAAACATTTCAGTAGGTTTTGGTGATAATATTTCTTTGGTTTGACTTTAGCTGCATTTTGAGGTATTTAAACTTGTACTCAATTTTCAGATTGTGGTATTGATGATTTTACTTCAATAAGGGATCTGAATACTTCTCCCACCCGTGTTATAAAACAGAAGCTCGTCTCCAACCAGCTGTGTGTCTTGGATGAGTTTGAACTTGGACAAGATGAGATCTTCCCCAGTATAAAAGATGCTCCCAGTTTGGAGGTAACCAGTGCTGTGTAGCTCTTTATGTGTAAAAGCCCTTTACATCTGTGTCTAGAATACTCTAATTCACCTTCAACAACTACATCGCAAGATCACCCTAATGTGAGAGTTGTTATCAAAGAGCGGAAATTAAAGGCCATAAGTACTAAATTAGGATCTCTAATGACTTTGAATAATGAATGGCCAATATTACAGGTTACCAAGAGAGTCGAAAAAACAAATGATCAATTAAAACCAGTAATTTACCAGCCGTAATTAAAGAATAATATCAAAGAAGGACTTTTGATCTTTCAAAAGTTAACAGAATTTTCCCTTAACTTTGTGCCTTTCCTGCATCCCTCAGCAGTGTGTGCTGGGCAGACATCTGAGGGAGAGTCCAGGGGAAAACGCCAAGCTACAGCAAGCTTCCCGCTCCTTGCTTCAGGGGATAATGCGCCTCCTGGACCTGGGTGAAGAATGCGTAACAGAAGGGCAGATGAGCCGGGTTCACAGCCGCAGCCGACTTCAAGCCGCTCTCTGCAGACGCAAGGTATCTCACTGTGCTTTCAACAAATTCTTCAACAGGCAGGCAACGGCCAGATTCAAGCCAGGCACCTCCCCAAGAGTGTGTAGAAGCAGCTTGATGTTTTCAAAGAGATGTCCAGTGCTAAAACAACTAATTTTTGTGTGGTTTGTTCAGTGTGATGCAGCTGTGACATCAGAATACATAAAGTATCCCTCTCTCTATAAAGACACATGCAGTGTCTGTTTTCACTTCTGCTGCTCCTACTTTGTAATTATTACATTTCTCTTCTGGTCTCTTGGTACTCCAGAAGCTCCTGCAAGTCCTCGGGTCTCAGTTGGCCTTTGTGCAGCATCTTTTTCAGCGTGAGCCAGAAGCACTCGGGTGTCAAGAGGATGAGCGGGTACAGCTGGAAGTCAGAGCCAAAGCTTTGCAGCACCAGGCTCTGGAAGACGAAGTGGCTTCTCAAAGGAGGATCCAGGTTTGTAGTGCAGATTGCTGCGGGCCATACGGATTCATACATAAACATAAGTGGATTTTTTTGCAGAATAATTTCTCGTATTGGGTGTTTTGTGCTGACACATGAAACATTAAAACTGATGAGTGGGTTCATGGTTGGACCTGCTGCAGGAGTGGACCCGGTGGGAGGATAATTGTGGTCGACTGGGCAGGCTGCTGGATGATGTTGAAGCCTTCAACAGCAGCGGTGAACCAGAGGGAGACAACGAGAAGTTAGCACAGCAGCGACTGGATGCCTGCCAGGTAAACCTTGTCGCACTGAAACACACTGAGTTTGTTCGTTGTCTCATCAGATCTGTCCACCTTCCCTTCTCACTTCTTCTCCTTCTCCTACTTTTTTTTTTTTTTTACAAGTTCCATTTCCTCAGCTTTAAGTGCCTACTTTAATCACATTCCCTCTCAGGTCTGCCTTTCTTCTTTCTCGTTCCCTGCTGCAATAATGTTTTGTAGCCAATTTGCAGGCTTGTACGTCAGGTTGCCTCCCGATAAGACTTCAGTTACTGATTTCTTACATTTTCCACTTGCCCCCAACAGCCTTTAGGGAAAATGCCCGAGCTGCTTTGTACTGTATGTTTGTATTTTATAGCTGTGTGAAGGGAGCAGTGGTGATGGCGTTTGCATTGTCGGGGCAAGAGAAGAGAAAAACCTAGTTGGACTTTTTAAGCATGTTGCTATGGAGTTGTTTCAGTCAAGGTTATTGTGTCTTCTTCACCTATGATGAGGTCTTTTTTTGAAAGCGTTAATTATTCAAGGAGAGTTTAGTGATTGAAGGAGCGCCCTGATCAGATTCACACAGTTACACATTCACACCTGGAAGCTGCCCAGTCCGATTCACTAGCTACTGAGCATCTCCACTGGAAAAGCTGGGGTGAAGGGCCTTGCTCAAGGGCACCTCAGTGTGGTAATGAGAGAGAGGCAAGCACTGCCTTTCACTTTCCCCACCCAGATTTATCCTGCTGGTCCATGAATTTCAACCTGCAACCCTCTGGTCACAAACTGGTAGAAACATTTTCCCTGAAAAAAAGTTTTTCTTGATTTTCATTTTTACTGTTAAAATAACATTATGTAACTTTTTTTTACCTTCAATGACAGATAGTCGGAGTGGCATTACTTAATCACATTGTGGTAGTTGGTTTGGTGTTTCTGTATTCATGGCTTTTTCACCCTCATGTTTCTTTAACCTTTGTGTTTTTTTCACCTTTCTGCCATCCTCTACCATTTGTATGACATTTCACTATTCGCCCCTTAACCCACCATTTTCTCCACTTTACATCACAGTCAGTCCGTGCTGTCTCGTCAGTCATTAGTGTGAAATAGGCTTGTCAAGAGAAATGTCATGGAGCTTGATGTAAACTCGATGTAAGCACTGCTGGTTCTCCTTTTTACTCAGCAAATGCTGGTCCAGCTGGATGAGAACAGAGCTGCGTTAGGACTGCTCCTGGATCAGGGGAAGGGGCTGCAGACCAAGCCAGAGTTTGTTGCCAAAGTCAGTCATGCAGGAGGTGCCCTGGAGCTGCGATGGCAGAGCGCCTACAGGCGGACAGAGCAGGAAATCCAACGCTGCAGAGACATCCAGGACAGCCGGGTCAGGTGGGACAGGCTCTAAAATACCAACATCTTATGTTTAAAAAAAGTTTATAGGTTTATACTCTTTCAACAATCACACACTTATAACGTAAGAAAATCTAAATCTAGGATTAAATGTTATTTTAAAAGTTCCCAGGATACACTATGTGTCTTATGTGGGGTTCTCACTATGAATATGTTTTGAGTCTTGTACTATTTGTATGCATTTTAAAATGTACCGCTATATTTTTTTAATGTCTTGTACACCCAGGAAACCTTGAAGGATTTCTAATAATTTGATGTCAGTGTTTTTATTTGATTTCAAGAGTATCAGTCATCTCTTTCTACCTATTTTTGGCAAAAACATTTGTTCTGTAAGAATAATAATTTGCATCTCAATCATTTTGTTTGTTTGTTACATGTTCTTTAACAAGTTTTCCTTGCTTTTTTTTCTTCCTCTTTTGGTAGATGATAAAGGTTACATTGGAAAATATAAATAGTTTTTCAGCAGATTTAGTAGAACTCTTGAGCAGTGAGGCCCAGTTAGAGACGACGAAAAGCATGACCTCATTTCCATCACAGTGTGAGATTAATACAACTTTTTGGAAAAACCGTTATACTGGGTTTTAGTTTTGGCCAAAGAAATTCCCCCTCGATCTTGTCAATCAAAATGAGTGAAACAGATTTTATTTCCGTGGGGGATTAATGCCTAAATTCTTCCCCCCACAACAGCATCATTCCAACAATCTGTTGTTCACACTCTATAGTCTTGTTCCGCAGTATTGGACCCATGTCTGAGACCTGAACATCACTCTTTGTCAAAGAACAGTCACTAGACGCTCCACTAGACGAACTATCCATTTTTCTCATCCTCCCCACAGATTCCAGACCGACTTTGCCTCGGTCAGCGAATGGTTGATTGATGCCAGCAAACACCTGAAAACTTGGTCAAACCTGGCAAACACCTCTGACCTGAGCCAGGAGTGTATTCACAACCATCTGATCAAGCTGCTGGTGAGGCTTTCTCATCTGTTTAGTGTATTTATATATCATAAGCTGAAGCTGACTATTGTCAAAACGGTTGTTAGGTCTTTTGACCGCTTCAAAACACACATCAAAAACAATCGATGTGGTTGATAAACACAGATGCATTTTCACAAGTTTATAACAAATAGCATGAGCAGCAAATATGACTGAAATAAACACATTTCTTACAGGTGTTACCAGCTGCTTGACGCTGAATTTAAAAGTCAGATGACAGTTTAATATGCATCAGTCACACACGATACACATGTTTTTTGACGCAGGACTTCTCCATGGAGACTGAAGTCGTATCAGTGAAGAGGGCATCTGTATCCAGGGAAGCCTCTCGGCTGCTCCACCTGAGGGAGGCTGACTGTCCCAGGCTGCGGGCTCAGCTCACTAAGATGGAGGTCAAATGGAGCCAGCTGACCCCTGACCAGACCAAGATACAAGAGCAACTGCAGCAGGTACAGTAGTCACAAACACCCCCTCTGATCAAGAAGAACAGAGTTTAAAATAGTTGCACCAAAACTTTTAGTTGAACTGTAGTTGCACTTTGGTATAATTATCGTCAATAAATTATTTAGTAGTCATGATGATCGCCAGCCTTTATCAGATATCAGCGGTAGTGTTGGTGGTTTTTCCAAATGTTGGATCAAATGTCCAATAAACTTTGACATTACTGTTTTCCAGTCCTCCAATAATTCAAAATGTGATGGTCCAAATGGAAGTGCTGTTGGTTTTCAAACATAGTTAGACATTGAGAAATTCCCTCCCCCTGAAGAGGAGTGTTAACCCTGATGAAATCTTTGGGGTGATTGAGGACAGGGAATTTGGGAGGACTAAAAGAGGAGGTCAAGGACACTTTTTAATTTTTACTCAACATTTATCACCAGTGAATGAAACCAGATATTGTGCTTTATAATTATTGCACCAGTGTTGCCAGATTTGTCTTGCTGAAGGTTCATTTGTAGGTCTTAAACTTTGGCAATCACCTCAGGAAAGGATGTTAACTTGCAAAGAATAATTTGGATAGGCACAGAGGTCAGATTGTATTAGAGCTGATGTTTACCGTATCACTACGTTAATAAAAAATATGAATTAATATAACAGATGGAAATGAAGGTTTCAAGAATTCATGTTAAGGTAAAGTCACTCTCTTTTCCGTTGTCTTGTGTCTGTCAGCGGCTCCTGGCAGCGTGGCCACCGGTGACGCTGCTGTCTGACCTGGAGGACTGGCTGAAGAATTTGGAGACTCGACTGAGCACGGAGAAAGAAGCAGCCCTCGAGGCCAAAGATGATGCTCAGATCACTAAAATCCTGCAGAACTATAAGGTGCTAATACATCCACTGTCTACACTGACTTTCTTATGTGAGTCTCTTTCAAGAGAGGTTCTATTTGATCAGTTTTTTAAATGCCAGTGCCAGTACCATGGCATTCATTGACATTGATCATTTGGTCATCCTTAATGTGTTTCAGCATCCTGTTCCCCTCACAGCTCTAACACATTTTCCGTAGTAAAGGGGACACAATATCATGAACTGCACTGGTCAATTTTGATATTTTAGGCTTTATTGCATGCTTGCAATCGTTTGAATGTGAATCATTTTTTTTTACCTTGTTCACCTGTAGCGTCTCAACATATTCTTCACAAGGAAACATACATTCTTTGAGAATATCCAGAATTTGTCTCGGATTCAAATTTCCTTTACTTTTAAAGACAAAGATGTAGGAAAAGGAAACAAATCTATGATTGCAATAAAAAGCACTACAAATGAGATACAAAGATACAGTAAGGAATTGTGGGAAATAAGCACATAAAGGAGGAAATGTTTCTGCTACAACACCTGAAATAAAAGAATAAAAATCAATATAGAGTAGCGCAACAAGGTGCCTCCATTATATCAGAAAATGGCTGACTTGTACTTATGCAGAAAATTAGAAAACGTTTTTTCGTATATTGGAGTGTTTGTATTGATGTAATTCTCTTTCTCAGGAGTTAAAGGCAGGCCTGGTCAATGGGCAGCTCCTTCTGGATTTCCTGTCCCAGTCTGGACCTCGGGTGGTGAAAGTGGACAACAAGGATCTCCGCTCTGAATGTACAATGTTTGCAGAGAAACTTGGCGCCCTCAGACTGCAGTGGTTGCACCTTCAAAGAGAGCTGGAGAGCCAGGTGTGTTCATCAGCTATCAATGCACCGTAAAATCTGAAGTTAAATGTTCCAACTGTGACTCCTCTCTTGATTTTCTGGTCCAATATTTTTCATTAAATAAGGTTGAGCTGGCTAATATCCATGTTAAGGCTTATCTAATCACTGGAAACCATTAGTCAAACTATAAACATAATTCATTATTTGCCAACAGCAATGGAAAAAGCTGTCCGACTTAAAAGAAATGTGACTTTTCATTACTGACTTTTGTTTCTTTGCATGAATCATCAACTATGTAACTTTGTCCCCACAGATTGGTGAGGCTGAACACATGCATCACACATGTGCAGACAGAGAGAGACGGCTACAGCGTCTCCATGGCTGGATAGAGCAGCAGAAAAAGCAGCTGAATCAGAGGAAACATCTCACCGGTCAAACTCTGGCCCATAAGACTCTGTTGGACTTAGAGGTATAGTAACAGGATGTGAGCAGCGGGTCTATGTTTGAACTGCCTCTCTTGCTGCTGCGCTTGGATTTGAGACTGCTTTGTTTTTCTTCCAGGCTGTTGTGGGAAGAGCGAAGGACATGCCTGCAGCTTTACAGAAGCTGAAAACAACTCGAGTTCATGTTGACAAAAAAGAGGATCACCCCTGTGATATTTCTTTCTCTGGCCAAGCAGAGATTGTGTGTCAGGAATGTGGGGATCTTAGTCGGCAGGTAAAAATAAACCTGTACGGTAACGGCCGTGAGAGGCATGGAAACATTAATAGCAGAGGAGAGTGAATCAGAGTTATTCACCAAGATTTTTAGCTAATGCCTAAATTAAACCAAAACTGAGCGAAAAGGAGAGTGAAAATTTGACTATCAACTGTGTCCTGATCAGGAACAAGACCCCAAATAAATGCTAATGTTTCTCCCTCTCTGCTGGATGTAGTCTATAACAGGCAAGTGTTTGCTTCCAGGTTAGCTGTTGAAATCGTTTACTACCAGGGCCAATCAGGTGGTTTACTTAATCCATAATAACAAGGCTCAGAAGGAACGGAAGGAAAGTATATCAAGGGAACGCAAACATAGTAGTAATTCTCGCCATGACCATTTGGAGGCTCCATAGTTTTTTTTAACAAATTAGGCATGACAATTTTTTACCAGCACATTAGCCATATTGACTTTATAAGGCCTTATCATTCAAAACAATTGTGTGGTGGCCTGCGGCAAGACTCCAATTAAACACAATTTGTTGTCATGTTAGCCATGGCAACTTTTGGCTAGTTAACTGCATACATAATATGTCAAATGTGTGATTCTCCACTAGTTTCCTAGTTCTGCCTCGATGGCTATAAGGCTTTAAGCATAACTATATTAAGTGATACCAAGTGACCAATTTCATCTGAAAATGAAGGAAAAGAAAACTTGAAGCAGCTAAAAAGCACACTTAAGTATAACTTGTTTGTGTCCATATTTTGCAGTTATTTTTTAGTCTAATCTACAAAATGGCATAACACTTTTGACTTGTATTCACTTTCCATAAGCAGTGAATGTGTTGGATGTTTACAGCTAAAATCAGTAAATCTGCACATTTTCACCTGAAATAGTACAAAAACAGCCATCAGTGCAACAACATAGACAATCCTGAGAAGCTGTTTATCTCTCTATGCCAAGTACAAACCAAGTACAAACCACTACACCATGTGTAGTCCTGATCATTTTAAATACATGAGTTATCTATGGTTTAGCATAATTCTCATTACTGATTGTAGTAATGAATGCTAGCATGAAGCACCAGAACCAATGGTCCATCAGGAATGCCTGGATTTGCCAGTGCCTTTACATCTTTAAGTCAGTTCAGACAGTCCTATATTTCTTTAAAACCAGGAGTAAATCAATTGTAAAGTGTGAGGGATGGTACTTTACCTGACATCATCCTGTCTTTCTTTGCAGATGGCAGCTCTGAAACCAGTTCTAGAGCAGACTGTGGAGGAGTGGGGACGTTTTGAGAAAGAACTGAGGGAAGTTTCTCTGCACACCACCAGGGTGCGCTGTGCTCTGCAGCATCAGCCCCTGTTCTCTCTACAGCAGGCTGAAGGATACATGGATGTCCTCCAGGTGAGCAAAAGCACTGAACATCACTGGCTGTACAGCTATAAGAAGCAATAATCACATGCTGTATTTTAAAATGATTATCATCAAAGTAATTTGCAGCTTTTAAGCCACAATTTAGAAAAGCCAAAAAGTAACTCTGCAAAAGCCAGTTCTGTCTGTATGAGGTTAAAAGCCCGTCAGTCTAGTTTTGACAGTTTCAATACAGGTCTGGGTGTTTATGACGTAAAAACTCTCAGTACTTTACAGTGTTTTGAAAATTTAAAAGATGTTTTTCTTGCACAGCTCCTCCAGGAGAAGGCCAGCAGAGGAGAAGAGCTTTTGGCATCCATGGACAAATCATATCAGAGTCTTGTTAAGACACTTCATTGTGAAACAGCTCGGGCTCTGGAGGATCAAATAGAAGGAGAGCGAAAAAGGTCAGTGGCCTGAAAGCCAGAACAGAATCACTGAAATAAACTCTAAATTCGTAACGATGCAAATGAAAGCACAAATGAATAAAGTGTTCTTTATGGACTCATAAAATAATCCCTCCATTTGGATAATCTGAAAAATACATTGTCAAAAATCTGAACTGAACACAATAACATTGCCTGTTACTTTTACCCTCTTAACTCGTCTTTTTGTCCATGCATGGGTATATCAGAATCAGGAAGAGAAAAAAAAGTTCAAATATTATCCTAAAGGCAATTTATTGTGTGCTGTTTAAAGCTGATCATCTAATTTTGTGTTCAAAAATGTCAATACAATCATGTTCTACAGTGCAATTAGACAACTGTAGCTTTAACATGCTCATAAACATTAAAGAGTCATACAGAGTTATAGAGGACTAATGTATTGTGCTTGTGTCAGGTGGAAGGACGTGGTGAAGGAGCTAAAGGACGAGCACATGAAGACTGCACAGACACTTTCCCTCTGGCGGGAGCTCACTCACCTCTCTGATCAATGCTTCCTTCAACTGCAAAAACTGTGGCATCAGTGGGAGGAGCTGTCGAAATGTTCACCTCAACAAGACACACAGGCCGCAGTTCACCTGGTAGAGGTGAGTTCAAGGTGCCGTTCAGAGAGTTTGAATGTCAAGTGTAAGAGTGATCAGCGAAATGTAGTGATTGTTGTACATCTACAGTAAACTGACTGATTTGGAAATCTTGAGGCCGAAACAATTTTGTAAGTGTGAAACTTTTTTTACATGAACACATAACTATTGTACAGGATACCTTTGTGAAAAGAATTGTGTTAGGGTCTTGATTGAGACACTTTACAGTAAGTAACAACTTGCGGTTACGTATCGGTCAACATTCAACAACTTAAAGTGTTTATTTTTTCTATTACAGAGGTAGACTGCAGCTAATTGCAACCAGTGTCCATTGACATTTAGTTGTTTTGCACATCCATGCACGACAGCAAGCTTCAATTCTTTCAACCATGTAATTCTTTTCCCTTTCCAACCTTTTAAAATAATAGACTGAAAGGTCTATTTATGGTTACTTGCGTCAGGAACATCTGTGGAAAACAGGCTTTCTATTATTCTGGAGGGGAAATTTAGCTAGAATCTCATGAGCTTTGATTTTTGGCAAATTGCTGAACAGTCAATAAGATGGTGGAAGGCGGTCAACGCTACATAATTAAATTAAATAAATTAAAAGTCGCACAGAAAAGCACAAACGCGTCATTGCTGTCCTCATCCTCATTCCTCAACTTAAGTGGCTGTTTTTTCTCTCACTCATTAGCAGCAGCTGCAGATAGCTGCTTTGGATTTGCAAAGCAGCATGGGAGATGTTCTCTCCGCTTCCAAGCCTCTTATTGGACGATTAGAACCACTGGGCGCAAATTTGATCCAATCGGAGACCAGACTACTGTCACGCGAAGTCCTGCTGCTGAGCCAGGCAACATCACGGAAAAAGAAAAGTCTTCGGGTGAGGAAATGAGCAGAAATAATGTCTTGTTATGAATAAATTAATAGCAGAAATATTTGTTTAACTCTACAGTTTTTTTAGTTATAATGACTCAGAGATGAGTTTCCCTTACTCATTACTTAATGGTCAAAATGAATGAATTCAGGTTAATATTAAAATCACTTTTCTCTGTGTGCAGGAGGATTTGGAGCAACAGGAACTATTTAACACACGATTGGAGGCCGTTGAAAAGCAGACACAGAGTATACGCACTAAACTGAAGGCCAACATGAATGACAAGGACTCCATGAAGGTTGGTCAGACTCCCTGAACATTACTTCTGTGCTTCATGCACATCATACCACCTACTTTAAGATTCAACGTCACTTCTCTTATTATCTTAAATTGTGAGAAATCTGCTGTCTCTGTACACATGCTTACATTGCAAATCAGGAACTTTTAACAGTTAAATCAGAAAACGTTTATCAGTCAAAATGTACAAGAATATAGAATTAAAAAACATTTGAAGCTTACTAAAACAGTACCTTCATACTTTGTGTTTATTTTCCCCCCACAAAAACTAGATTACGGGAGTAATCTAGTTAGAATAATAATATGAGTGACAAAATCCAATAATAAAAACATTTATCTTGTTGTACTTTCAGTATTTGTTGCCATAAGTAAGGCTCAGAATGTCCAGTCAATATTGTTCTCATAAGGTTGCCGGCAGTCTGATGATACGAGACCATTTTGTTCATTAACTGAAAATGCGCTGTGTGTTTTTCTTTTCTCGGTTATGTTGGCAGGTTCTCTCCGAGCTCAGCGGCCTGTCTGCGTCACTGGTTGACGTCAGGGAGATGAGTGGCTGTGTGACCCATAACAACCATGAGGCTGAGAGACTGCACGTGCTCAGGAGGCAATGGGTTGAAAGCATGACTCATACGATGGATATGAACAGGTGAGAACATTAAGCTCATAAAGATGCACAAACAGAAATCCATTTAGTGTGGAGTTGTGTTGTGTTTTTTTCCCGTTGTTGCCTGTTAGTGGAATTTAAACTAAAGCATGAGCTATGATAAATATTTCTTTGTCATTTCAGTTATACTTTACCATGTTAAGAAATCCATCTTGTTATTTCACAAGACTGAAGCAAAGCTTTACTGAAATGAAAACTGTTAACTTAAGATTTTAAAGTTTGAGCTGTAGCGTTATAAAGCAGATCTGTGCACTTTGAAGGACTCTGCCACTTGTTCTTTTTTGTCTAATGTCGAACATATTATTTTTTCTCTCCAGAGAACATCACGTTGATCATCAGCGCTCCCTGAACTTTCAGGAGAAGTGTATGAACTTGAAATCTATCCAGAAGAAGCTTGAAGAGGAATCAACATCCAAAAACCCTCAAAGCTACTCCAGCCTTCAAGAGATGCTCAATGTCCATCAGGTTCAACTCACCTCACAGTTTCTCTACATTTCTTTCGTTTTGTAGACATTAATTAGAAACTGATTAACTGGAACCATTTTTTAAATGGCTTCAGTGCTTTTTTCTCAACTCTGGTAATTGGGGACAGAAATTATAGACAAGTCAAATTGCTAAAATTCGAATGTGTCCCTAGAAGCAAAGTTTTGTCTCACTTGTTGAAAACTAGTGTCAAATTGAAAGGAATATGTACATACATACATTTTTAAGCCGATACCGGTAGTTACCTGCTTCACTCAACTCTATTTAAAAGTTCATCACCTGTGTAAAACTAGTCTGATTGGCACAAACCATTCCTTAATATATCACTGTGATTATTCCATGACACTAGGATGCTTGTTTTAAATATTGAATATTGCAGAAAAATGTAGTGTTGAACTCACGCTGATTTAACTGCTGAGTAATGAGTCGAATGAAAGATTTAGGTTTTGCTCTCCTCATGTTCTCTCTCCTGTTGTTATCTCTCACTCCCACAGAGTCTTCAGGCTGAAATAATCATTGGACATCAGCTTCTGCAAGCTCTTCTCTGCCATGCAGTCGGATTCATGGAAAAAGAAACGGGAGAGAAAAGGTAGGTGATGCGTGACTCTTCGAAAACATTAAATGGCAGTTTAAAACTTATCAAAACTCTTTGACCGTGTAACAGCTTAATGAGGTTTGAGTAGCAGATTCTTCCTTTAAGACCTCATTGTATCTGATTCTTCCCTTCATCAACACGTTAATAAATTCATAGGATCATAGTGTTCCTCATTTTCAGGAGTGTGCTCAGTTCAGCATGCAGCTCGTTTTGATTGGCCGTTCTGATTCATTTTGCATCACATTGGCACCAACATAGCCCCCTTAATTCTTAGTTATTACAAAGTTTATTATTGGACATTAAGTACAAGAAAAGATTTGAAAGCATTATTGTAAGTAAGGTAGTGAGTCAAGGGTATTAATTACCACCAAGCCACGAAACTATACGAGCTACTTACAGGCTTTCCACTGGTGATGTCACAGCTTTGTGGTTTCAGAGTATTTAGGTCAACATAAACAACGCAGACAAAAACATACGCAAAATACATCAGGAATGAGGGCTATTATTCATTGTCCAGCACGAAAGGAGTTACTTGTTGCTCCACAGCACGTCAGCTTTTTCTCACTGCTGGTCTTTCTCCCCAAATTTGTGTAGTCAAGGTTCAAGGTTTCTCCGTCTTCGACAGGCTCATATTTAGATAAGATGCACAACACCAGTCAATAGGAAAATGAAAACCCCTTCAGGAGAAAAAGGGGAGGTTAGACTGAAAAAGATAGAACAAGAAAGATTGTATGTATGGTCAGTGGCTAAAATAGTGTTCAGATCCATTAATGAAGTAGTATCAACACCACACTATGAAAATACTGAACTTCAGCAAAAAGTCCTACATTCCTACATGCAGTGCAACATTGCGGACTCTATGGAAGAGTACCCACTCCCTCTGTAGATATAACAGGCTCGTTGTTGGGTAACGAAAAACCATTCTTAGCCATTCATAGACGTTTAAAACAGGACAAAACGTGAGTTTATTTAAGTATTATCAGCAATTCTCTTAAAGTTGTAACATGTATGAATTCTGCAGTTAAATGTCTGAAAAATGTCCAGACCTTTGTTATATGTTTTGTTGAGTTGGGTTCTTGCATTGTCCCAAATGTGTTGACAATGTTTAAAGTCAGAGAAATCCACATCTGCGATCTGTGTTCGGATGCAGTCAGGTTGATAAATGGGAGTGAAGATAAATCCTCAGATAAAATGAAACTTCTTCATCCCAAAAGTCCCGAATGCTAAAAGTAATCTCAGTTCCAGGACCTTTTTAATTGTGTGATTCTTTTGGTATTTGGTATGTGGACCGAAACTAGCAGGTTTCATATTGGCAGCAGTATTTAAAGAATCTTTCTCACTGTGTGGGTGCCATGCTACAGGGAAACTGTGTTATTAATCTGAGTCATCAGAGCATGCCGAATTGTAGTCTTGTGTTCGTCACAAACCCAGTCATCTGATAAAGTAATTAGATTTGAGGGTTTTTGGTTGCATTTCATTCTTGGCCAATGAGACTTACACACACTGGGTGTTTGCTGACACACAACAGAGGATCTGTGTGTGTGCAGGTGTTTCCTTGCCTGGAACTGTCACAGTGGATGTCTCTTTCCCTAAATCATCTTTGGAAAGCTTGGAGAGAAATTCAGATTTTTTTTAAGGAGCCAACAGAAATTTTGTTCTCTTACCCCTGCTGAGATTTCTACTTTGGGCTTTAAGACAGTCTTTAAAACCTGCTGATTTTGTGTTGATTTATCAATTGCCCGTGAATGAAGTATGACAGACTCATTTGTATTGTTTCTCTTTCTACCATGTTATGAAGCATAAAAGACTTTCCTCATAATGTCACAAATATTCCGCTTAATAATTTTCAATGGATATCAACTAGTAAGCTTACATTTGTCAGCAGTATTGTATGTCTCCACATATATAGAGATCTGAACCTCTTTTGTTTCTTCTCATGCAGGTCTGAGCTCATGACACAAGCGGCCCGTGTGAGGAAGAGCTGGTTGAGCTCTGTGGCTCTGATTGGCCAGCGAAGGTCGTTGATAAAAGAACAACTGGGTCAGTGGAGGGTCTACCGTCGTGGCTTGAAAGTTTTGTGGAAGCTGTTGAGCGACGTTGACCCCTTACTGCCTCCTGCTGGACCTGCTCTGTGTGCACTGCATCAGCAATGGAGCTGCAGGGATGATTACCAGGTAAGAAGTGTACTGTGCTCCTACTCCTGTGTGTCAGCTTATTATATCAATGGGCAAATCGTGGTTGAAATGCAAAGTTGTGTGTAATTTTAAAAAAATGTACAAGCACTGACTCTTCCCACATCTTTCAAAGTGCGTTGAAGATGCTCTGGGTCTCCACGCCGCGGTGTACACACAGACACTGGATGCTGGAGGACATTTATGTGAAACTATGACAGAGTCAGAGTGTCAGAGCCGACTGCAGTCAGAGCTCCAGGCTGTGCAGGAGGCCTGGGAACGAACCAGGTCACTGCTGGAGACGAGACGAGACCTGGTCACCACAACTGTTCAGGTAACACCAAAACTCTTTTAGTTAGTGGGCTGTGCTCGCCAGCCCACTATGGACACCTCTAAAGCAAAGCTATAGGTGTCCATAGTGGGCTGTGCTCGCCAGCCCGCTATTGATATTCACTGTGCGTCTTCTTATTTGTGGGCTGTGCTCGCCAGCCCACTATGGACACCTCTATAGCAGAGCTATAGGTGTCCATAGTGGGCGGTGCTTCGCACCGCCCACTATTGATATTCACCGCGCCTCTTCTTATTCCCCCTCCTAGGTTTTTCTGTCGCTAACTTGTCCCGCACCGTTGAGCGCACACAAACAAAAAATATATCAAAACGTGCAGCTCGATCTGACAGGGTGTCCTATTATTCAGCTTTCCATAATATTAATTTTTCGCGACGTAAGTCGCGAAAAACTGTGAAGAATTTCCCATAAGGAACAAGGTCATTTTTCAAACATCTCCTGCTCTGGCATACATTCACCTAGAAACACCATTCAAACTTTAAAATGTAGGCACAAGTCTTGTCTATTTGAGTTGTATTTGAACTTTTTTCCTACGATGTATAGTTTTTGAACTCTGACCCCTTAATGATGGTGAGTGATTTTGGAAAAATTCAGGGTTTTCAATGAGTGTGTATGGCGGAATGTTCGTGCAGCAGAGTGGCAGGGGCCAACTGACACAGTGACAGAAACTAAAAAATTATCTCAGAAATTTTCTCTTTCCGTGATGATCCCGGCCACAAATGTCACTCAAAAACAGTGATATTTTCCAAAGTTGTAGCCACACTTGTCTTCTTTCTCCCAATGTGTCTACTTTATCGGTAGGATTTACGGTTTTTGAAATATTGGCCTCCAACCGACAAGAGTAGCTCTCAACAGTCCCATTCACTCCAATGTAAATCGAGAGGAGGATTTTCAAAACTGCACCTTTTTTAAACTCGCTCTTATTTCCACATTTCTGAAACTAGGACCATGAAACTTCGTGAGTGTCTTCTTTAAAGCCTTTTTGGCGCGATCGTGAAAAAAAAATGCCGACATCATGTATGATTTTGACTAAATAGCACTAGTTTGACGTCCTAGATTTGTGGCAGAAATCGCTCTCAAATCAGCCTGGGACGGCCGTTGCTACGGGCCCTCACCAACCGTCACCTAGCAACCGAGATCAGCTGGGCCAACAGAGAGAGTGACAGACAGACAGACACACATGCAGACACACACACACATGCAGACACACACACACACACAGACAGACAGACAGACAATATTCATGTTTTCGCAACGTAAGTCGCGAAAACCTGCATAAACTTTCCCATGAGGAATGAAAAAAAAGTCGCAGACACACAAATACACACAAATACACACACACACACACACACACACACACACACACACACACACACACACAGACGGACACAGACAGATCATTAATCAGTTTTCCAGAACGTTCATGTTTTCGCGACGTAAGTCGCGACGTAAGTCGCGAAAACCTGCATAAACTTTCCCATAAGGAATGAATGGGACGAGGTCAAAAAGTCGCAGACACACAGACACAGAGAGACAGAGAGACAGAGAGACACACACACACACACACACTCACATGCACACAAACACACACACACAAAGTGAATAAGACCAGGTGAAAAGATCGAAAGGAGAGTTCAAACATCGACATCTCTGGCATACTTTGACCGAGACACACCATTCAAACTTTAAAATGTAGACAAAAGTCCAAATTATCAACGTGGGATTCAACTTTTTCTTTAGCTTTCGTAGTTTTTGTTCGTCACGGGGCAAAGCACACAGCCCACTCTCGCGATTCCCCGACGGGGAATTGTCTAGTTAGTGGGCTGTGCTCGCCAGCCCACTATGGACACCTCTATAGCAGAGCTATAGGTGTCCAGTGCACCGCCCACTATTGATATTCACCGCGCCTCTTCTTATTCCCCCTCCTAGGTTTTTCTGCCGCTAACTTGTCCCGCACCGTTGAGCGCACACAAACAAAAAATATATCAAAACGTGCGGCTCGATCTGACAGGGTGTGCTATTATTCAGCTTTCCATAATATTAATTTTTCGCGACGTAAGTCGCGAAAAACTGCGATAAATTTCCCATAAGGAATGAATGGGACAAGGTCAAAAAAGTCGCATATCTGCAACGTTTTTCAAATATCTCCTGGTCTGGCATACGTTCACCTAGAAACACCATTCAAACTTTAAAATGTAGGCACAAGTCTTGTCTATTTGAGTTGTATATGAACTTTTTTCCTACGATGTATAGATTTTGAACTCTGACCCCTTAATGACGGTGAGTGATTTTGGAAAAATTCAGGGTTTTCAATGGGTGTGTATGGCGGAATGTTCGTGCAGCAGAGTGAGAGAGCCAACTGACAGAGGGGCAGAAACTCACAAATTTGCTCTGCTATTTTCTGTTTACATCATGCTCCCGGCCACAAATGTCACTCAAAAACAGTGATATTTTCCAGAGTTGTAGCCACACTTGTCTTCTTTCTCTCAATGTGTCTACTTTATCGGTAGGATTTACGCTTTTTGAATTAACTGTCCCTAACCGACAAGAGTAGCTCTCAAGAGTCGTATCTACTCCAATGTAAATCGGGGCGAGGATTTTCCAAACTGCACCTTTTTTAAACTCGCTCTTATTTCCACATTTCTGAAACTAGGACCACGAAACTTCATGAGTGTCTTCTTTAAGGCCTTTTTGGTGCGATTGTGGAAAAAAATTGCCGCCATCATGTATGATTTTGACTAAATAGCACTAGTTTGACGTCCTAGATTTGAGGCAGAAATCGATCTCAAATCAGCCTGGGACGGCCGTTGCTACGGGCCCTCACCAACCGTCACCTAGCAACCGAGATCAGCTGGGCCAACAGAGAGAGTGACACACAGACAGACACACATGCACACACACACACACTCACATGCAGACACACACACAGACAGACAGACAGAGAATATTCATGTTTTCGCAACGCAAGTAGCGAAAACCTTCATAAACTTTCCCATGAGGAATGAATGGTACGAGGTCAAAAAAGTCGCAGACACACATATACACACACACACACACACACACACACACACACACACACAAACACACACACAAAGTGAATAAGACCAGGTGAAAATATCGAAAGGAGAGTTCAAACATCAATATCTCTGGTATACTTTGACCGAGACACACCATTCGAACTTTAAAATGTAGATAAAAGTCCAAATTATTAACGTGGGATTCAACTTTTGCTTTAGCTTTCGTAGTTTTTGTCTGTCACGGGGCAAAGCGCACAGCCCACTCTCGCGATTCCCCGGCGGGGAATTGTCTAGTTATTTTTCATCCTCCTTCCTTTTTTCTGTCGCTAACTTGTCCCACACCGTTGGTCGCACACAAACAAATTATATATCAAAACGTGCGGCTCGATCTGACTCGGTATGCTATTATTTTTATCACCAGAATATACATTTTTCGCGTCGTAAGACGCGAAAAACTGCGAAAAATTTCCCATAAGGAATGAATGGGACGAGGTCAAAAAAGTCGCAAATCTGCGATGTTTTTCAAACATCTCCTGCTCTGGCATACGTTCACCTAGAAACACCATTCAAACTTTAAAATGTAGACACAAGTCTTGTCTATTTGAGTTGTATTTGAACTTTTTTCCTACAATGTATAGTTTTTAAACTCTGACCCCTTAATGACGGTGAGTGATTTTGGAAGAATTCAGGGTTTTCAATGAGTGTGTATGGCGGAATGTTCGTGCAGCAGAGTGAGAGAGCCAACTGACACAGTGGCAGAAACTCAAAATTTTCCTCTGCTATTTTCTGTTTACATCATGATCCCGGCCACAAATGTCACTCAAAAACAGTGATATTTTCCAGAGTTGTAGCCACACGTGTCTTCTTTCTCTCAATGTGTCTACTTTATCGGTAGGATTTACGGTTTTTGAATTAACTGTCTCTAACCGACAAGAGTAGCTCTCAACAGTCCCATTCACTCCAATGTAAATCGGGAGGAGGATTTTCCAAACTGCACCTTTTTTAAACTCGCTCGTATTTCCACATTCCTGAAGCTAGGACGACAAAACTTCATGAGTGTCTTCCTTAAGGCCTTTCTGGCTCGATCGTGAAAAAGAATTGCCGATATCATGTATGATTTTGACTAAATAGCACTAGTTTGACGTCCTAGATTTGAGGCAGAAATCAATCTCAAATCAGCCTGGGACAGCCGTTGCTACCGGCCCTCACCAACCGTCACCTAGCAACCGAGATCAGCTGGGCCAACAGAGAGAGTGACAGACAGACAGACACACATGCACACACACACACACGCTCACATGCAGACACACACACACAGACAGAGAATATTCATGTTTTTGCGACGTAAGTCGCGAAAACCTTCGTAAACTTTCCCATGAGGAATGAATGGGACGAGGTCAAAAAAGTCGCAGACACACAAATACACACACACACACACACACACACACACACACACACACACACACACGGACACACACAGATTATTAATCAGTTTTCCAGAACGTTCATGTTTTCGCGAAAACCTGCATAAGCTTTCCCATAAGGAATGAATGGGACGAGGTCAAAAAAGTTGCAGACACACAAATACACACACACACACACACACACACACACACAGACGGACACACACAGATTATTAATCAGTTTTCTAGAACGTTCATGTTTTCGTGAAGTAAGTCGCGAAAACCTGCATAAACTTCCCCATAAGGAATGAATGGGACGAGATCAAAAAGTCGCAGACACACAGACACAGAGAGACACACACACACACACACTCACATGCACACAAACACACACACACAAAGTGAATGAGACCAGGTGAAAAGATCGAAAGGAAGAGTTCAAACATTGACATCTCTGGCATACTTTGACCGAGAAGCACCATTCAAACTTTAAAATGTAGATAAAAGTCCAATTTATCAACGTGGGATTCAACTTTTGCTTTAGCTTTTGTAGTTTTTGTTCGTCACGGGGCAAAGCACACAGTCCACTCTCGCGATTCCCCGGCGGGGAATTGTCTAGTTATTATTATCATTTTTTTGTTATATATATATGTAAATCAAACTCTATCAAAGAACAACAGGATGATGTTAACTACTACTGTCCAAATTCCCTTTTTTTTAACTTAAAGTGGTAACAGGCAACTATTCCCTCCTAGCATTTCCAAATAGTATTATTTTTGGTGCGGCTGTTGCAACAACAACTGGATCGTTTCAGTTTTCGTCAGAGTAACAAATAACAACAACACAGGACAAAACATGAGTTTATTTAATCATCAAGTCTGTAATAGAAATGGATTCCCAGTTAACCTTGCATTTCCCAGGTGACTGTGTGGTAGACAAAATTGATTGTATAGTGATAGTGAAGTTTATGACGAACCAATGTAAATGCTGATGGTTTCATTATTCTATATCCATTACATCATGCAATCAATGTGTACTTCATAATGATAAGTTGAAGCAGGAAATCATAGCATACACACATTCAAAAACTACTCTTTCAATACTGTGCTAACCACGTCTATTGTAGATGTGGTTAAAAAAACAGTTAGCTGGCCTTAAAGGGAATATTTGCCGCTTTTTTGGTGTTAATGAAAAATGACAAGCCAACCCTAAGTGTAAACACAGGGTGTGCTGCCATGCATTAATAGAACTGGTTCTCTTGCTGGTACGCCAGCTACATTTCCACCAGTGAAGATGGCGTCCATGATGTAGTGGACAAGAAACGTTTTTGCTCACAATGCATCCTGGTACGTGTAGGAACTGCTGGCATTCAGATTTCTCAGTCAATATAGCAGCCACTGAGGAATTTATTGCTTCAGTTAACTAAATTTACCAACAGCACTGATTGGACATCCTCATCAAACATCCCAGATTTTCCCTTTCTGTACAGCTTTGGACTGATAGAATCCAAAAGAACATGTGTTAGAGTATTAACAAGGGAGCAGGAGGTGTCAGCTTTTCATGACCCATATCCAGGCCCCACACACACACACACAATCACGCATGCACGCACGCACGCACGCACACACACACACACACACAAACACACACACACACACGTACAGAGAAGCTTGTGTGTTGCTCTGGCACTGACCTTCAGCCAGGGATCAAAGAGAAGCTCAAATCCAGGGACGGCTGGTTATCAGTGTCTGTCCCTTTTTAATTCCATCGCTGTTATAATGCAGTGCTCATATATTGTACAGCACAGCATGGATCATACCTGTGATTTAATAAAATGCTGTAATAATAGTGAAATAAACACACACACATCATGTAGGATCAAAGCATGTTACTGGCTGTCTGGCAGAAATGTTTAACGAACCCTGATCGTGTAATACGTCAAAGCTCTGACTGATCAATTGTCGTATGAATGACAGAAGAGACAAGCAGCTTCGTGGTTTGTGTTACTCAGAGCATTCGGATGTTTTGGTACCCAGGTCCAGTAAGGTCAGGGAAAGTTGTGTTAACCCCTGTAAGATAAACAGGCGGGGAAATCCCTCCGAGCAACATGTCAAAGATCACACAGAGAGAGGCATTGATGAACAGAGTACAGCTGACAGCAAGAGCCCAACTTGGTCATAATAGCATGGTCAGAAAGGTGTTGTTGCTGTAGTTTCTATCCATTTATTGGGGCTATGAACCAACCTTTTGATGTATTTACAAAGTCTTGGTCCTTTCAACATCTGACGGGAATGATTTAGTTTCACAAAGCATTTTAAAGACTTACATTGGTGGGAATATTTAGAAAATGAAGACATTTAAAGGAAGCATGCATCTTTGTTTCTCATCACTTTACTGCCAAGGCAAAACTGCCAAAAATAATTTCTTAATTCTAAACCAAGGAATGTCCCAAAACAGGTTATTTCTGCATTTGTATTTTACCTGTTTCATCTCTCTACAGCCCAGGTCTCTGTAGTTAATCATCTGTCAGACATTTGTTAAAGTGACTCCTGAGATCTTCTTCTTCTGTCCCCTCCTGTATAGAAGTGGTCTCAGTGTCAGGATGGGATCACCAGCATCTCGTCTGAACTAGACGAGCTGGGAACTAAGCTCAAACAGCCGCTGCCTGAAAGATTGCAGGGCTCTGAGGAGGAGAAACACATTCAGGTAATTACAATACATGTAGTCTGTGTGTAACTTGACTGTGTTCCTATTCCTAATGTCTAGATTAGAATAAATGACAGCACTTTCTACGACCACATACAAAGTACAAGATATTTTATAGACTCTTGTCAAGTAGGTCTTTAAAAACAGAACATAGACACAGAAATGGTCCAAAGCATTATGCCGTGCTTGGAGTGGAAAAAACAAAGCACCTGTACTCCCCCTATTCATGTGTGTGTGTGTGTGTGTGTGTGGGAGGGGGGTAAAGAGGAGGATACTCGAGTGGCTTATACAGCAGCTGTCAAACATGATTTCTCCCGGTGCCCTCCATGGTCAGTCAGACTATGCCGGCATGAGCGCGTCTTAGGATATTTTCTATTCTCTCTGATTTTAGTTTGTCACACGAAAAACACTTCATGCCCCGACAGAGAAAAGCAGGCAGGTGAGAAAGGGAAGCACATGTAGTGCCCAGAAGAGTATTATGTAGATGTATTCTGCTGAGCACCAGAACACTTTGAGCACTTGCATTATCCAAAATAATATGAGAAATCTAATCTTTATGTACTAAATCAGGATTTTAATATGTTTATGTCTACCAACTTCACTTACTATTGAAACAAGTAATTCAAGACAGTAGTTCAAAACTGTTTTCTTCATTGTAAATGTTGAACAACTCGAAAAGTAGACTGATCATATGGAAAATTGTTTTGATTGTACATTATATATATATAACATAAAAGCATAAAGTTGAAAAACCAAGACCTAATAGATCATCACCATGAATCTGTCGGATGGTCAGTTGGTCTAAAAACTGACCAAAGTTCCCCCTACCCTCAACTCCATCAGTAGCTACCCCCAATCCCGCCAGAGTGCCTCAGAGTTCCCCCCCTTTCCCTTATTTAATACCCCCATGCTTTCACTCCCCTCCCCCTTTTCTGCCCCTTCTACCCTCCCCCTGTTCCGTCCACAGCCCTTTAATCTGGACAGTCGGAGCGAGAAAGAGGGACAGCAGCGTGAGTGGACAGCTTGTACATGGCTCTCTGAGCTGGTGTTAAAGTGTATGTGTGTGTGTTATGCAGGAGACCGAGCTGTCTCTGCAGCGTTTGGCCAGTGGATTGAGAGACCTGGCCACCATGAAGACGGACCTGTCCCAGTACGTCGCGGCCGGTGACTCGGCTCTGCTGGAGCAGCAGCTGGAGCAACTCCACGGTCAATGGGAAGAACTGTGTATGAAGGTGAGAACTGATAAAAAAAGAAATGCAGGTAGAGAGAGAGAGGGAGAGAAAAGGGACCATAAAGTGAGCCAGAGGAAGTGAGAGACTGTAGGTGGTGCAGGTGGATAGGAAGGATTAAGGGGGAGAGACGGAGAGAAGGAGGGAAAAGTTGCTACCAGCGGTCTCTTGGCTTTGACCAGCAGCAGCAGCACAAAGCCTCTGCACCACTGGGGCTGGACACACACACACACACACACACACACACACAACCACACACACACTCATTTGTTTGAGAAAAGAGCCACCATGTGCAGGTTCATGGAGGGAAAATTATATTGTCCTCTTGTTAACACTTTCTTTTCCCACAGGTGAAATTAATTTGTTTTCTTAACATTTCATCTGCAAAAGTACTAAAACTGAAAATGTTTGTTTGGGTTGTTCACGTCCGGATTTATTCAAGTCTTTTTTCCTGCTTTTATTAGTTACAAACACAAGACAAACATAAAGAAAAGCGTAGCATTCTGCAGAGTAGCGAAATGCTTTCAAATATAATGACTTTGCAGCTTTTCGCATTGTTATTAGACTCAGACTCACTGAGCCATCCAAACAATCACATGAAACTTGAGACAGAACAGCCCATTAATTCTGAAACTGCATTACTGGTGAAAGCAGCTCTACTGTATACACACAAATTCCTACAGTTAAGTCTTTTGGCTTAAACACAAACGCACTCTTGTTCCTAAATACCAACGGTTGTGACATGCGTGGGACATTTTTGTCAGTTATTAGGGGTTACAGGCTAATTTGCAGACGTGCTAATTGGGTCCCCAGTCAGGCTGGCGGCTTCCACCTGCTCCTGTCTTGGCACGAGCTGCTGGGATGCAGCAGCTGCAGCAACAGCAGCCTGCAGTTTGACCAATCATGAAGTTTTCCGTTGATGTTTGGTTTTCTGCATGTTGGGTTATTTGTGCAAACATGCTGTCTGCTTATTTAAGCTCCATAACTCTTCTTATGTTTGTCCAAAAACAAGGCTGAAGTCAAAAAATGGAACATTACCTGAAAAGAATATACTTCAGCCATCGAAAAATTATTTTTTTTCATGATAATTTCTGCTAAATAGTGAAACTGATCGACAGAAATATAAAGTAAGGTTATTTGACAAAGCACAGACAATTTTCAGCTGTTAAATCACACAAGATTGTTCATCCCTATTAATTCCTGACATGGCCGGGGGGGCCTGGATCTGAGCCACAACAGTTTCCTCTGCATAGTTAACAGGTTGTAGGTGGGGGAAGCCACTGGAATGGGCCCGATGAGCAGATGGCCTGGCTGGGCTAAAGGGATTCAAGGGACAGGCTCTATTGTTCCAGGGGGAAGCACAAAGTCCTCACGGGGTGACGGCAGATCACAATGCACCCTAAATTCTCCAGAGTCCAGAAAGGCCCAGCGGTTGTTAGTTCGTTAAAACCAAAGCACGGCTCATTTAAATCAAATAAATGCCACAGAACGGTAAAATATAGCTGGTTCAAACATGCCCCGAGGGCTCGCTAAGCCCTTTAACCTCAAAAAGATCATCGGCCCCCTCCTCAGCGATGTAATGGGGGGTTTTCATGGCATTAAGCTGTCATTAGGAAAATGGACCTTGTTAATTTTATCAACCAACCAGAGTCCCTTTGGGGATTTCTCGCAATTCAGTTGATGACTGACTCTGCTGCTGATTAAATGCTTCAGTGTAGTAACACACTTTATATCAGTTTATTTATAGGTAATCTGTTGTATTGAACAGTACTCTTTTACAGTACATATTTTGAAAGACTTCCCTATGAACTAAGCTCAAATCTACAAAATATACTGTTGTGTAGGAGAATTAGGTCACATTTTTCCTGGAACATACCAGGAAGTAACATAACCAACAACCTTGTTTCTGACTGGATTGACATTTGTGAAAATCCAACTGACGGGCCCGGCACAAGTTAAACAGTTAAGACTTGTTTCTGTGTAGTAGTAGTTCCCAGGAAGTCTATTTATAAATCTTGTAACTGAGACACATTTGTTTTTCTGCTGTAAATGTTGTCGGTTTAATGGTTTGTTTAAAAGCTGTAAATCGTGTTTTGTGCTTTGTGTGGATAAAGCTCCGTAGTCACTGGTTCATCAAAAAGGCTCATGTGGTTTTTGGCCTGAACCCTGAACTAATGGTTATTCTAATTATGGATTAATCTGCAGTTTATTTTCACGATTAATCGACTGTTTGTTTAGTCTATAAAATCTCAAAGAAATCATGACAAATGCTCATTTCAACTTCCCCAGAGCCCAGAGTCTCGTCTTCAGATTGCATCTTTTGTCCAACCAACAGTCCAAAACCCAAAGACTACATTTACTATCAAGAGTGACAAAGAAAGAAGAAAATCCTTCATTTTAAGGCGCTGGAACCAGAAAATGTTGAAATGAATAATCATTTATCAAAACAGTTGCAACTAATTATTGCAGCTCTAATCTGGTTACCCTTAACAAAGACGACAGTGTCATCAAGTGTTGCTGCAAATATCAAATAAATGCTTCTCTAATACTGTCAGTCATGAACATGTTATTCTAACTGCAGCTTAGCCTATTCCACAGGTGCCTACACGAACAATACAGTCTTGAAATTTCACCAAGCAGCTTTTAACCACATAAATACACCTGTCTGCACAATGTGAAATCATAAAATGGTGATTACCGAACCACTGATACTTACCTTGACGTGATAAAGCGTTCAGTAGTGTGCAAAGCTACTAAATGCCACTTTTATCACTTTGACTCTTCCAGGTGTCCTTGCGCAGGCAAGAAATCGCAGACCGCCTCAACGCCTGGACCATCTTCAACGACAAGAACAAGGAGTTCTGTGATTGGCTGACTCAGATGGAGAACAAGGTGTGCCACAGCGGAGATCTGAGCATCGAGGAAATGGTGGAGAAACTAAAGAAGGTACAAGCTTAGAGGAATATTAATATGTTCCTTATACAATTGCCCACGTATTACTATGCTAGGACGTGGACAGGCTATTTCTTTTTCTTTTTTTTTGTATTTGGATGAAATTGGAGTTCCCTAACCTAACATCTAACTTAATTGGAGCTTGTTTTGCAGGTATTGTTGCTCCTGTATGCACATTATGAAACGTTAATATAGCTTATTCTTGAACTATATTCCCCGAAAATAGCACATTCTTTAATGCCCAAAATCCACCCATGATTAGGGCCACGGACACCACTTGTTTATGTTAAAATCCATACATGAGCAACATGCAGTACAGTATGTTGTTTATGACAGATGGTGGCCTGGAATGAAATGGCTGCATGTCCTTTTGTTTCAAACACAACAGTTGTCCTTTCAGTGGCTGAAAGCCTTTTGTAGTTCCTGTTACATCATGAAGCATGCTCGTTTAGTCAAAGAGATAATAATTGGTTTGAACGTCGCTGGATTGTTGTTTTGAGCTGTTAGATGAGATGAGAAAATTAGAGAGACCCTTTTAAATTATTTGGAAAGCAGAAGTTGGCACTTCATGGTGATGATGGACTGCTCCAGGCGAATGGAAACAGGTGTTTGGTAAATAAACGGGACACTGAAACTTTGAAGCATCCCACTTTATTTCAGACGGAACTGAACTCTCACTTAAATCTTTAACAAAAATAATTACATCAAAATGACGATTTTTCCCTCTCAACATTTTATATATTCTATACATTTTCTATTTTATTATATTATAAGGAAAGTTGAAATCATGAGATAAAGTCAAAATTATGATAAAAGGCATATTTATAAGATAAAAAAAGTCATAATTATTAGATAAACAGTCAACATTTATCTCTTTTTTTCCAGTGAGGCTTTTTTTTCATCAGTTTCTTTTTCTGTAACTTGAGGATATGAGCGTCCATATGTTTGCTTTTGCCCCACCAAGTGTCAGTTTTGGCCCTACGAGGGAAAAACTTTGGGCACCACCTGAGGCAGATTTTGTTTTTTAGGTTTTTTTCTTTTCTATTTATTAGAACATAATGTTTATATAATAAAGCATCATGGTATCATGTCATGTTTCCATAGGACTGTATGGAGGAAATCAACTTGTTCAGTGAGAACAAGAGCCACCTGAAGCAGCTCGGTGAGCAGCTGCTGTTGGCCAGTGATGAAGCCAAGCAGACGCAGGTCCACGGCTCACTGCTGGAGGTCAACCAGCGCTGGCACAACCTCTTCCACCACATCGAAGCCAGGTGAGAGAGCGGCCACAGCTGTTTAGGTTCAATTTACTGTGTATTTGTATAAATTAAGCCCTTGGCAGAAGACCCAAAAGGACAGAACAGATTCGAACTTTCGAGTCTCCAAAAGCAAAAGGGTTGTTAGATTAAATATCGAGCTGTGTGTAGGTGTGTGTTAATGGTTTTCTAGTTTTGTTGCGTAACACACTAAATGTCATCGTCTTATTAGCCTTCTCAGCCAGCACCTTTCACAGCAAAGCCACTCTACATTTAAAGAGCATCATTAAGGACTAAATTGCTTGGACTGGGAGTCTATAATTAAACAATGGTTCTGATGTGAATCCATCCACCTGCTGTTGTGCCCGTCATGCTCTGCAGCTGTCAGGAATACGTCCTCTAATGTACAGACTGTAAGTTAAGCCCCTGCGATATTAAACTGTTACTGCCCCCGACATCCCCCGCCTCCTCGGACAGATGGAGAGTCCTGTAGAAGAGCAGGAGATACAGACTCCTAACCCTGCACACTCTGCCGACCCCACCCGATACCGCCACCAGTCTCAGACAGTACCATATGTCCCCTCGTCCACGCTGACTCCCCCAGCCCTGTTCCAGTGTGTGTCAGAGTGAGACAACATGAGGGAGGGCGGGCGGGTTAATGTGGGAGGGGCTGCGTCTGTCGGCATGCATTAACTCTCAAAGCGAGGTCCCCTCAAAGATGCAGGGGGCTTGATCCCATGCAGGCAGGATGTGGTCACTCTGGGCTGTAGATAATGGGTGCAGTGCACATGTTGAAGATAATGTAAACAAAACAAAAAGCTGTTCTTTTAGTTTATCAGCTACGATAACTAATAATTTGACACAATGCAATAAATGAGTAGGCTTAACAGAAGGAGTGTATTCTATAATGGATGTAGCCAGCCCGGTTACTAGTCAAGCAGTCAAAGCTGCATCATTACAGCAACAGCAGTAAATGCCAGTTGGAGTTTATAGTCTCTGAGTAACTTTGAGGCCTCCTGTGGTCAGCTGTACTTTGTGAGATTCATCCTCCGACCATACATCCTCACTTATCCTCCGGCCCTTTTCTGCTCCGCTTTCTCCACCCATTCTGCTCTTGTCCTTTTCCTCATCAGGGACCCCTGCCCGGGTTTTGTGTCTTTGTTGGGTCCTCTGCATGAAGCTGCTGGTCTTTGTTAGGCTGTCAGAGGTAGAGAGGCGGTGAAAGAGAGAGAGAGACAATTTAGTTGACTAGGATGGTTGTTTCTGCAGAGGGGGAAGAGCCTTTTCTGGACAGAATTTACACTCAATCCATTATGTCTTCATTACACGGACATAAACATGAGGCCACGTATACTACAAACACAAACGTCCACTGACTACACACTGTACATTACTGCTGAACTTTGACAAGGTTTTGGCATCAGTTCAGTTCCCTTACTGGTGTAAATCCAGCACCTGAGGTTTGGAACAAATGCTAGCAAGAACACATTTTTTTAATCCATTATTTTTTTTGTTTAATTTCTTTAAATTCCTTAAACGCGTGATTTTTTCATAACACAAACTGCTGTGTACAAACCGTATATATGTAAAAAAAAAAAAAAAAAAAAGAGCTTTTGGCTAAACAAGAAAAACTAAAATTGTGAATCTGAAAAAAATACCTGCAAGGCATCAGCATGCTCAGTTTCACTGTAGGTATTGCAGCATACTTATGTTTGCATTTTGCGCAAATCACCACTCTGCTTATAGCTGCTGTCATTTTAGCTAAGTAGCAGTCCTGATGGCAGTCCCCCCCTCTCCTCTACGTCACCACACTTGCTCGACTTTTTTTAAGAGTCAGCTCTCTTTGGCTCTGCCTTTTCCTTAAGCGTTTTTCATCACTTGGCCTGTTTGGTAGTATAAGCAAAGCAAAGCATGCAAACAGGACTGCCCCTTTGTGGAGTTCTCTGTCTTGATTGGATAAAGTTGGCAGAGATACCAGAAAATGTCTTTTGTCTTTAACTGCATGAGCAGGATGAGAGACGAGGATTACTGACCAAACACTCTACAACACTGATTACTGTTGTAATATAGAGCCCATTTTAATAAGAAAATAACAACACAACTGCAGCTTTTAATGCAGCCATTATTGAGTAACTGTAGATTCTTGCCCTTGTCGTTCAACAAAAGCAGGGAACACTTTAAGGCTTAAAAAGAGATCAGAAAACATAATTTCTTCCAAGACAGAACATGAACTTAAACTTAATTACAATTCTGCTCCTAAATCTGAGCTAACCACTTGAAGAAGAAAGAGCCATTCAAAATAACAACAGCTCAAACCGGATCGGAAAAGATCTCAAAGGGCTCTCACACACTCACACACTCTACTTATCCAATGTCTTCCCAATGTCCGGCATCTGTTGGGACCCTTTCATGCATTCTTCAGCCTGCCACTTACACTCACAGCTGTTTTTAGTGCTTATTATTTTGGTGGAGAGCGTCTCCCTCTCGGCCCCGACAGGCCCTGCTGGACCCCGACAGGAGAGGAAGGATCAAATGCAGGAAATTAACTCAAACTACCAAACGGGGCACACTTCAGGCTTTTAATTCAGCCGCAGAAGAGAGCTCGTATTGTCCCAGGCGTTGCTATGACTCCAGTCAGTGTGGCGCAGTGTGTGTGTGTGTGTGTGTGTGTGTGTGCGCACTCATGAGGGGGGTCCGTTGCCATGGTGACTGGAAGTTTTGGTATAAGATACCTGAGAATGCTGTAGGTTGATGAATAGCTCAGCTGTTTATTTTGTTCTCTTTTAGTTCTCGTTGACTTTCGTTCTGTTCTTCAGTCGTCTTTTTTTTCTGTCTGTTTCCTCCTTTGCCCTCTTTTCATACATTTCCTCATCTTTCACCGCCTTTCCTTCCCTCTTTCTTTCTCTTGTTGTCTTTTCCCTTTTTTTGTTTTTCTTTCCATTTTTTTTTGCTGTTTTATATTTTGTCTTTTTAACTTTTTCTTACTGTTGGTCATTCTTTCTGCAATTTTTGTCTTTCTTTGTGATTCATATTTTTTTAAAACTTATTTATTTGTAAGAGAGGATGTACAAGAACAAATGCTTTGTTATTGGATCCTTTCTTCTCTCTCTATCAATTTCTCGAACAATAGTGAGCCAAGAAACATACATGGAAAATAGAAAATTGAGAGCATAAAGTTTGTCCAAAATGACTACCAGTACTTGAACACAACACATACATATATAGATCTATTGAAAGGTGCAGGTAGACATTATTTCATTTGAAATGGTCACAAACCGAAGAGGATTTAGAACCACAAGGTTAGATATTGTTAATCTATGTAACAAAAAGAATAATACACATGTTGCACGTTGGTCACAATTTGAATATGGATTGTTAAAAATGAACTGTGGATCGTACAAGTTGTTAAACTGTGTGTGTGTTTAGGGTGAAGAAGCTGAAGGAGACTCTGGTGACGGTGCAGCAGCTGGATAAGAACATGAGCAACCTCCGCTCGTGGCTCTGCCGCATGGAGGCCGAGCTGTCCAGACCCATCACCTACAGCGTCTGTCACCACCAGGAGATCCAGAAGAGGCTGGCTGAGCAGCAGGTAGCCCAGAACACACACAACCAATGTCTTCCTTCTTTTTGTCTTCGTTTTTTTAGTTTCCTTGTTCTCCCGTGTTCTTTTCTATTTCCGGACATGTTTCTAGTTGTGTCTTTGTCTTCACCGTATTGTTTGTGTGGTTTTAATTCCATAATTTAGTTTTTCTGGTTCACTGTCACTCCCTCTCACTCTCTGTCTCTCTTAATAATTAATAATTCATATCTGTCCTTTGTTTAATTTTGGGAGTGGTGGTGGGAGCTGCTGTCCTCTGTCTGTGCGTCTGTGCATGTTTTAACACGTGCTTTCACTGCCGTGGACTGATGCGATGTCTGTCTTGGTGTCCGTCCAGGAGCTGCAGAGGGACATCGAGCAGCACACGGAGGGCGTCGCGTCGGTGCTCAGTCTGTGCGATCTTCTGCTGCGGGACGAAGATGCTGCCGGCGGCACTGAGGCGGAGAGCGATTCCCTGCAGGAGACCAGCCACAGCCTGGACCAGCGCTGGAGGACCATCTGTGCCATGGCTCTGGACAGGAGACTCAGGTAGCTGAAACACACACGTACTGTACGGTGTCCTCTCACTTTTCACCCCAGATGAATCAGTCAGATCAATGTGGACCACAATCAGTCATTCATGCACGTTTTGAAGGTGTTGTGACACAATTGGACAACTTAACATTTTTGTGTTCTTTGTCTATTACTATCAGTGCTGGTATAACATCCATAAACTTACTCTGAAGTCTGTAATAGGCTACAGTATACAATATATAGACAATACTAATACTTTACATTCAAATAACTGTTTCGCTCTGCAGTCGAGAATCGTGTTCCATTCAGTTCATTTCTAGTCAAATCAATCATTTAAATGGAAATAAAACATTTTGATTTAGAACTTATTTTATCCTTTACATTTTAAAAACTCAATAATTAAGTGCCAGTCAAGACTAACATCTGGGGAAAAAAATGCTCCATATATTGATGAGAAAAGCCATAGATCAGCCTCCACAGCAGACTGTAACTCCAGCGTGATGCTTCCTTGTAGGATCGAGGAGACGTGGAGACTCTGGTGCAAGTTCCTCGACGACTACTCGCGGTTTGAGGATTGGCTCAAGATGGCTGAGCGCACCGCTGCCAACCCGAACTCTGCAGACGTCCTTTATACCGTCGCCAAGGAGGAGCTCAAGAAGTTCGAGGTTGGTTGTGTGATTTACACTGATTGGTGAAATTGCTGTGTTCTGTTTGCTTGTTTGGTTCTCAAAGAGGAACATTTTCACTGTTCTGTATCAAATTTCACTTGAGTGAATTCATTTTGAATTTCTGATGTGAAAAAACCTTCTTAAAAATGTTGGAATATCACTCTACTGTGACTAGATGATCAATCATTGTCATTGTTATTTTTTATTTCACAATGTTCGTTCTGGTCTCCTAGTAAATTACAAACTACCTTTTCCAATTTTCTGTTAACGGCAAGAAATTAAAGATACATGTGTGTAAACCAAGCTGAGTGTATTTGACATAACGGACAGAACAATTATTTACAATTTGAAGTAATCTGCTGATTATTTCAGCACAGTTGTATTTGATGTTATGAGAAGGATGTTGTGGAACAAATGCGCCTTCTGTCCGCCAAGTGTTACAATAATATTTGGAGACATAATCATCTCTTTACTTTTGCTCTTTCTTTAGAGTTTTCAGAGACAGGTCCATGAGCGGCTGACCCAGCTGGAACTTGTCAACAACCAGTACCGCCGCCTTGCCAGGGAGAACCGCACTGACCGAGCCAGCCAGCTCAAAGCCATGGTCCATGAAGGCAACCGGCGCTGGGACACCCTGCACCGCAGAGTGGCCGCCATCCTCCGCAGACTCAAGGTGCAGGACGGGACAGAGGGCGTGACACAGCGCTGCTATTTGGAATACATCTTGTGATCCTGTCATCACTCTACTGTTCGCTATGTGATAAATATATGTAGAGATATTTACTCGTCATCTTTTTCCTCCACCTCTCTCTCAGTATTTCACCACCGAGAGGGAGGACTTTGAGGGCACCAGGGAGAGCATGCTGGTGTGGCTGACCGAGCTGGACCTGCAGCTCACCAACGTCGAACACTTTTCAGAGAGCGACGTCCATCACAAGATACAGCAGCTCAACGTGAGGACACACTGTAGCCGCTCAGACGCTCACACACACACACAAACAGCTGACTGTTGCATGGCGACACCACAGGGAGTAATCTCTCCTCAGTTTGATTTTCTGAACTAAGTGCCTCCTTTTAAGCCTCTGTGTCCTTTTTTTATCACGACTAATACTTCAGTTTGTGCTCACACTTTTCAGCCTGTTTACGTGGTTGAAAAGTGCCAGAGCCTTTACAGTGGCTGATATTTAGGAAGGTTTCTGTTACAGTTTGTTCACCATGCACATGTCCTTTTGGTAGTCAACACTTTCCTGACTGAGTGTTTTGTTTCCACAGAGTTTCCAGAAGGAGATCACCCTGAACACAGAGCGCATTGACGGACTGATAGTGTTTGGAGAGGGTCTGATCCAGAAGAGCTCGCCGCAGGACGCCGCTCTGATCGAGGACGAGCTGGAGGAGCTGCACTCATACTGCCAGGAGGTCTTCAGCAGACTGGTCCGCTTCCACCAGCGCCTCAGCCAGCCTCCAGTGAGCCGGATCACACGCATACACTGCCAGCATTCTTCAATTCATAACTCGATTTATCGAAATTAAAACAAATGACACAGATTTTATTATATTCATAAAAGTTAACGGTTGGATCCTGTCTTTGCCAAACCACTGACTTGCTGACATTTAAGCCTAAACTGAATTACATTTCTGATGTTAACTTCATAATGACTTTAGTTTGCGCTGTTATCCTGAATGAGCCCTTCTTGGTGAGGATATGAGTGGTTTGTGTCACTGTGTCAATGTCACGTCGATATCAAAGCAAAAAACATCACCGTGCCACTAATATTATTTGATTGGAAGGGAAACAGAGTTGCAAAGTGCTTAACAGTAAACAAACTGAGTAAAAAATGAAATATGGTAAATAAAGTAAAAATAGAGCTGACAATAAACCAACCAAACAGTGAAACAACGGACAATAAAAGGACAATAAAAATGTAATGACTTTGCTGCATGAACTTGTCAGGCCTTTACAGGGATCCTGATTTTGGCCATGCTCGTCACAATCACCTTGGTGTGATGTGATAACGGAGTCTTGTGTTGTTCCTGAAACGTCATAATAATGTTGCCTCAGAAGCATTGTTTCTAATTACAAAACATGACAAAGTCTGCACCTTGAGTGACACCAGGGTTGGATCATATTATTATACTGTTCTTTTATCATCGTTATATTAAGTAAACTTTTTAACTTCTTTGCTGTTTTTGCTTCACTTGTTGCTGTTCGGTTGGCATTTAGCCAACAAACATACTTGATTAGGTCCGATTTGTTTTCCCCGAGTTGTAAAGCTGTGTCACTAGTAGCAGTCTGGACATGAAAAGCCTTAAAATTATCAGCAAAATCTTGTTAGAATGGGATTGAAGTCCTTGCGTCAGTATTTTGGAACTTCTTCTTGCTGATTACTTGTTTTTCTCCCCAGATGATCAAAGAAGAGCCGGAGCTCTCTGGCACAACCTTTTCCTTGGAGTCGAGCTTGGAGCTGATATGCAGACCGTGGCTGGGGCGGAGCCTAGGAAGCCTTCCGGCCACGCCCACCCACCTGCTGGCCTCTCCGCTGGAGCGTTCAGGCCGGGAGACGCCGGACTCCCTGCCGCTGGAGTGGGACCACACCGTGGACGTGGGAGGGTCATCATCACATGAGGATGAGGAAGAGGAAGAAGAGGAGGAAGAAGACGAGGAGGAGAGGACCTACTTCAGTGCACTGTCAGGTAGATTCACATAGTTGTCTTCAGTAGTGTTTTGTGGTTTTTATTGAAATAAAGGTTTTAAATGTCACAAGATCATAAACGCGAAATCCCTTAAAAGGTTTTCTGCAGTTATGCTGGGATTCAACACCAGAATGAAAGTGATAAACATGTCATTTAATGAGATTTAGCAAACAATAGCTTACAGAAAAGGACAAAACACAACACCCATTCCACACACACAGTCATAGCCATCCATACACCTCTGCTCTGACCCCTCTCTCCTCACAGAGGCTGAGTTGTCTGAGTTCCAGGAGGAATTTGTTGAAGCCCCGGAGGCCCTACGAGCCTCCTCACTGGGTAGGCCGAAGAACATCTTTACCCTAATAAATTCACTCACAGCTCGGGGTGCTGGAACCAGATGCTCATGCATCACTCGCTGCTGCTGCTCTGACTCTTCCTGAATGTGTGATTTGGAAAATCTACTAAAGGCCAAAGCAAACACTTTCTGCCTTTTCTTCGTTTTTCCACACACTGTGGTCTGAATTTCGGAAAAGCACACAACTGGCTCATGGGTAGGATGTAATTAAAGGACAAACATCTCCATGAACGGGTCCGATTTTTTTTTTTATTTCATGTTGTGAAATGGGTCTTAAATTTTCCTGAGAAAATACTTCACTCAGGAAAAAGACTATTGACACCGTCCACTTCACTTGCAATTAAGTTTATAGACTACAACGTTTTGGTCCTTAGACCTTCAGACAACCTGATGAAGGTCTAAGGACCGAAACGTTGTTGTCAATAAACTTAATTGCAAGTGAAGTGGACGCTGTCAAGACTCTGTTTCCTAATTTTTCTCCTATGCACCCGTCAATCTTAAAGTGTGCAAACACTTCACTCTGTAAATGGATTCTTTTTTAAAATACTGTTTTTGATAAAAACATTTTCACTAAATCAACTTATATTAAATGTAATTGGATACATTTTTGTATCAGTTTCTGTGAGGACACTGTAGATCGTTTTGCGTGCTGGTGCAGTAATCTTTCTTTCCTGCTGCTCAAATAAGTGAATTATGCTGTTTAATTACCACACAGATCACAAGTTCTACAGTTTCCTGGGGCTAGGCTATTTGTGCTTGGGAGGCGTCTTTACTCTGCTTAATTTTTGGCGAGTTTTGGCTGGTATTCAGTATTGTAAAAGTTTACAGTTTTCTATTGTCTCTGTGTCCTTGTTTTCCGTGAGAGAATATAATTGTGTTTATAACTGTAAATTTGTACCACATGCCGTATCCCAGCATCAGTCGCTGAGTCATAAAAAACTCCCACCGGTGAAGCTTCAGAACCCGGGGTTTCTAAGAGGAGAACATGATTGACATAGTAAACCCAAATTATTATTAAAGCTGTGGTTTTGTGTTTCAGCTTCAAGCAGGTCTTTGGCCGTCCATGAGTCTCCAAGATGGCGATCGCAGACAGACGCAGAAACACAATCTCTCCAGCTGGACTCAGAGGGCCACCCCGAGGCTCCACCCACCCTCACCAGCACCCCTCTGAAGCAGGAGCGCTATGTACGTTTAAAAAAAAAAAAAAAAAAATGTAAAAAGTTAATGCCAGTGATGTCTAAACAGAAACAAAATCTGAGCCGATGTTTGGTACGAACCTGTGTGCAGCTACTAACGGCGTGTCCGTTGTGTCTCCAGCTGCGTCTCATGTCTCAGTGCAGTGGCAGCATCGAGGACATTAAAAGAGTCTCGCTGATCCTGGATGATGAGGAGCAGCCGGAGGAGCTCGGCCTGACGGGACTCAATGCCTCGGACAAACAGTCTGGTGAGAAACCCTCGTGGCATGAGATCCAATTTGAAGATGAGAGACATGTGCAGATCCTAATCTGGTTAGAAGAACAACATCCAGTGAATGTCTGACACTAATCTGTAAGCATTTGCTGGGGCTGAAGATCATGTAGACAAACAAAAACGAGCACCTGAGGCCAGTCGATGAACATGTTATTAACCACAACACAGAGAGCCAGGCAGCCTGCTGTTTATTCTGCAAGTTAGGCTGCGATAGGGCCCGATAGGAGTGGCCACACAAAGAAGGTGGAGCACTTGTAAATAGGATGCAAAATAACAACTAAATCCACCATCAAATGTGGCTCTTTCAGCTGTGATTGAACGCTGGGAGCTGCTCCAGGCTCAGTCCAGGAGCGACCTGCACGCCGGCCCTCAGGAGCTCACGTCGGACCTCGACGACATCACTTCCTGGTTAGAAAACGTGATGCCGGAGCTCGAGAGCCTCCAGCAGTCTGACTCGTCAGCTAGCATTGAGGACATGGCAGCCAAAGCCAAAGAACTTAAGGTGACGTTTAAGGAAAAACACAACAGATCCGATGGAAAGTATTCAGTGTTTGCGTTTGTATTCATGGATCTTCTCTTGCAGGAGATGCAGAGGATGTTTACTCGCTACAAGTCCATCATGCTGTCTGTGAACCTGCAAGCTCAGGAAGCTCCAGAAAAACACGACAGACTGGCGGCTATGAACCGAGACTGGAGCCGAGCGTGTACAGGCCTCCAGCGGTGGGACACCAGTCTGAGGAAGACGCTGATGCGCTGCCAGGTGAGAAGAAGTGCTAAGTATTCTTGAGAGACTATTAAAAAATGCAGCCTCAAGTCTTGTGGTGTTTTGAATCAGAGAATGATGTTTTCCTGTGGAAGCTCTTTTACCTCTACCACGCCATCACTGTCGTTCTGTGTGTTGTTCTTGGCTGTGCTTCGTTAGAAGGTTAGATTGTTTTTTGCTAGTGGCCTCCGTGCTTGTCAGGTGCTAATCTCTAGCCTCCATACAGGAGTTCCAAGAAACCCTCCACTCCCTGCTGCTGTGGCTGGCCCACGCAGAGAGCAGACGCTTCGCAGTGGACATCCATCACCCAGACACACCCGTCACAGCCCTCCAACAACACCGCAACACGCTCACAGTAAGCAGAATGAATCCAGCATTGTCGAGCGTTCACTCTCTTGCTGGGATGGACCGACTCTGATCGTCTTTTGTTCTGCAGGGTCTGCAGGAGGAGCTGCAGGGCCGGCAGACTCAGCAGGCCTCCCTCCAGGCTCTGTGGTCTCAGCTCCAGCCCGAGGAGGAGGCCGAGGAGAGCGAAGAAGCTCAGGAGAAACTCCACGTGACGGGAAGCAAACTGAAGCTGCTGCTGGAAGAGGTGGAGGGGGACCTCAGCAGCCTGCAACAACGTCTGGTAAGACTGAATTAGTTTTTTCAGCTTCTTGAAGACGTTTCACTTCCTCCATTTTCCTGCCATTTTTTTCCCACTAAAACACGAGTCATAAACACAGGAGGGAAAACAATTTCAATTTCAGTTCAGAAACCTCCAGGGGTCCGTAAGGTTCTGTATGTGAAAATGTCTCTTTTGTCTTTAATTCAGGGTGGTGAATCTGCATCAGGCGTCCAAGACCAAGCCGCTACTGCAGAAACTTCTCAGGAAGCCACAAATTCAAAGAAAGGCTCCTCAACTCAAAGGTACACAGAGAGACATCAATATTGTGTTAATACAATACAATTCTTTGTTTTAAATTGTGACTTAAAGAAGAGTGCAGTTACCGTAACGACCGACGCCTTTATTACCTAACAGCATGTAAATTCAACATCCTTGTGTCTTTTGTGACGTGCAGAGAAAAGAGGGACTCGTCGCCGCCTCGCTCCTTCTTCTACCGGGTCCTTCGCGCCGCCTTCCCCCTCCACCTCCTGTTCCTGTTCCTCCTGCTCCTGCCCTGTCTGATCCCCCTGTCAGATAGTGAGCCCGGCTGCACCGGAACCAACAACTTCGCCCGCTCCTTCTACCCCATGCTGCGCTACACCAACGGCCCACCACCCACCTGATAGAGACGTACTTGGAAAAAAGAGACGAAGGGCATTTTTTTCGGGGGAATGCGCTGAGAAACACAAGCCACCTTTTGAATAACTGAAACACGTGAAAAACCTGTCTGAAACTAAAAATGTATTTTACCGAAAGAAGCGATTGTCTTCTAAAAGAAAGTCCAAAGTGCTGAAATGTTGTCTATTTATGTGTCTATTTTAAAAGATTTGACCTTTGAAGAGATTCTATTTATTCCACAAACAAAACCCCCCATTTTGAATCAGGAGAAGCACCACACATGAAGAATACATTCAGATATCTTGGGTTTGATTAGGCAAAGATCTTGCCGCCATCCAAGAAATCCATCAGTGCAGCCTCTTCCGGATCTCGTACAGTAGATTGGGGTCTTGTAGTTGCAGTAAAGATGCGTCAGTAACCCGTGAGATCGTTTCGGTGTCCTTTAGCTGCTGTAAAAGCCAGTGAACAAATTTTTCAGCGAGTTCATTCAGTAATAACTGAGAGGTGGAGATCAAATAAGAGGACGAAATCACTGCTTAGCTTTTATAAGATGTTTTTTTTTGTTTAAATGTACACATCAATATTGGGATTTACATGTTTATATCCAGATTTCACTCCTGCCACGGTCCTTATTTTATGTAATTTCTTATAACTGCTGACATTTCAATCTGAGACTCGGCACTGAAAACAAACAGAACGCTTCATCTATTTTATGTTGTACTGTACTCTAAAAAAAAATTTATTCTTTATGACAAAACACACTGGTTGGTTAAATTCGAATGTAATCTTTATAAAAAAAAAGATGGCAGTTTTATACATAATAGTATATCTGTTTGTTTTTTTTCTAGATGATTTGTCTTGGGTAGATTGTGAGCTGACATTTCTTTCCTTCGCCCTGCACTGTTGAAACACTGTAGATTTAGCAGAATGACGTGTATGTACAGAATGTAATAATATAATGCTTATTTATAACATCCAATGGTGGATTTATGCTCCTAAATTTCTGGTAGTAAACAAACACTGATTTTCTTAACTCTGTTTTGGTGTGATTGATTGTGAGAGAAACAAACAAACAAAAAGCTTTGAATCAACAGAGTTCAGATGTTTTAGGGCTGGAATAACATTTTAAATTCCTAAAAATAGGATTGTTTGTTTATTTGAATATTTACAAGAGTCACATTGAGAAGACTGATACCACTCATGTTCGTACATGACAAAAAGAGCTAGAGGGGAAACAGCGAGTCTTCTGAATGTTTAAATCAAATGCCACTAGCAGCTTTTAAACTCAGCGATTAATTTCTATCTCGTTTGTTTAATCTGAACACAAACAGAAATGTAGAAACAATCTGCGATGCAGCGCCTCGGCACTGCTCTCACTGTGATGGGTGAGATACTGCAGGAAATCACTGCAACCAGCAAGTGATTTCAGCCACAAACCTCACATTGGTATCTGAAGTTCCTGCAGTTGTCCTGAGAGAGAGCGTTAGGCGAGCCGTGCCCTCCCTGCAGCCAGTCTTTATGCTAAGCTAAGCTATTACATCCAGTGTGCAAAGGTTTTGAACTAATGAGCCAAAAAATTGAGATAACTGAAAATCTATGGGAAATAAATGAGGGTTAAAGTTGTTTCTTGACTTAGACAACAGAATCTAAATACAAATCTTATCTCAAGTACCACTTACAAGCTTTTAATGGAGCTTTCAACTGTCAATGACCACTTAAAGATTTTTTTTTTTTTTTTCCAAATTATGTTACATTTGAATGACACTACAGTCTGTCGACTAAAGCACTCTACCTCTGTGGTTGTTGTTCTGATGGAGACGGGGCAGAGAAGCACCACCTTTAATATGACGTCTAACATCGTCTACGATTAAGTTCCGACATTAAACTCACGAGAAGAAGCTTTTTCCGCTGGCTTGCATCTTTGCACTTGCGAAACAGCTGGTTATGTGTCCAGTATGCAATCTCTACTTCTTCTACACCGATTATTGCAGTCACGCATGATGTAGCATATACGGACTACAACTACAAAAGAAACTACAATTTGTCGCCTAGTTCATTTGTTGCAACCCAGTTGGCGAAAGTTTCGCTTTTCACGTTTTGCTTCTGCTAGATTCATTTAGGTAAAGGATTGATAAACAAGTGAAGAATGTCACTGTATCATCTGTACAATATTTTTGCTTTATTTCAGGGTGAAAACCAGACAGAATGGGTAAATGTATAAACACATGACAAAAACAAATGATCATGTGCAAACCGGATGTCCACAGTTGAATTGTGTCTTTGATGATTTGAAATAAGGAAGGTGAATGATAACAACAGCAGTTCACCTGTTCACACATCATGTGATCATCAAGCCATCATCAGAAATCAACCAGGTGCATGATGACAGATATTTTTTTGGGAACATGAAGAACAATCTCAGTATGTGTACACAGTGACAGCACAGTTTGCAGTGATGGTGGTAAAGAGTCCATGGGGTATGTTTTCAAAGTCTGCATATTTTCATGTCATGTGCCCTTCTTGTGGTGATCCTGATTGTCAAGCTGCATCGCAACCGTGCACACAGACATTGGCTACGTCAGCGACTTTTAAGATACAAAAATAATTTCTTTTCTTTAAGCAAAACTTGACAGATGCTGTATGAGTGCAACTTTGTCTGAAGAGCTTTAGTGGTTATAATTCTTCACAGGAAACAACAGAGATGTGTTGAGCTTAGAATGAACAGTGATGAGTAATGTGGTTCTGTGATTGTGTGCTGTGAAGCCCCCTCTAGTGGTCAACAGGAGGTCTGCAGTGACACGATTAAAATTACAGTTAGCCGTCTCAATACAATTCAGACAGTTCATTTTCGGCGCTACTTTCTGATTAGAAAAATCTATGGAAAAAATTGACCAAATCCTGTTTTAATAGCTGTATGCTACAATTAAAAAAAAAAGACTTCCTGGAAAAAACTGCTTCAGTCTAGCTTTTGTTCTGCTAGCTACCAGTTTGTTTTTGTAATTTTTCTGTTGCCTTATTGAAAAGTTTTCTGTCCATTTTCAAAAATAAATAGGTCTCTTCTACTGTACTGAACAGTAGAAAATGACCTTTGTTTCAATTTAACCAAGATAAACAGTGTTGTTGTAGCAACCTCAGCGCCCAGCTGTTGTTCAAATATAACTCTTTCATCTCAAGGCGCTTATATCTCCTGATAATGAGCCACGGATAGTCTTATATCACAGTAAGTTTGTATTAAAGGAATGTTCAAACATTTTTTGTTACAAAGTGCTTACTTTTCTTGCAGAGGATTAGTTCAGAAGACTGGAACCACTCTTTCTGTACAGTAAATAAACACTGCAGCCGAGACTTTTAGTTGTTCTCACTCTCTTTGCTAAACTAAGTTAGCCAGCTACATATTTAACATACAGATGTGAGAGTTGTATCAATCTTCTCATCTAACTCTTGACAAAGCAAGAGTACAAAGCAAGTAAGATTATTTACCAAAATATCGAACTGTTCCTTTAAAATATAAAAGCTATAAAATACTTAAAATCAGGCATTATATGGAATTGCAAACCTGAACCCATTTATCGGTAAGATGAGATACCTGAGGTGATTCATCATGTTCACGCAAAAATCGTGTAAAGTCAAAATATCCGTGCCCACATAAGACCACAAAACATTTCTGGAGCTTCAGAGCAAAATGGCGTTGTAGCATTCTCCTAAACAAGTGATGCAAATGAAGACTTGTTTTAAAACGTACAACAACATGATAAAATGGCTCATCATCAGTCTTCTGATGTAATCCCAGCATCCAAAAGCCCTAAAATCTTAAATTGATATGAAAAGGTGTTACGGACAGCTCTGACACATGGTAAAGCTCACGGGGTGCGCACTAACACTTTATGGTTAGCAGCAGTAAAGATTTCAGATTGAAATGTTGTCTTTTCAAATCACTTTGGGATCTCTTGTTTTGTTTTTAACATTTCAAAATGAGTCCCCATCTACTCCAGTTGTTGCTGTAATGATCCAGACATGTTTTGTGGACTATGAGACTTCACCCAACTTTTAATCACCGTGTGGATGAGAAGATAATGACTGAAATTAAATTTTTCTCTGTATATAAACTCATATGGCCAGATTTTAGGTGTAGCAAAGCTATAACAGGGGTTATATATGTCTTGTCTTGATAGCCTGGTTCTCTTCAGTGATTATTTACACATAGGATTCTCTGTTGGAATCTCTATGTGACAACTTCTCAGGGTCTGTAATAATGAATAATGAACAATAATGAATGTGATGACTGAAACTGTGGTTCATTATCTGATATGAAATGTTATATGAACTTAAGCACGTGCTGGTGCTACTGGCTAAATAATGACAGCAGCCTCATCATGTTCCTGTTCCACTCTGGCTTTTTAATATGTGGCGGTAAGGCAATGAACTCTGCTAGTTTGGTCTGTCTGCACAGTGAAATTTGAAGAGCTGAAATTTTCACTGGAGTTAGTGCACAGTGTGTCAAAGTGAGAGTTCACAGAAAGCAGCGCTCCGCGGTGAATTGGTCTTGTGCAAAGCGTGAAAAGTCATTGCATCTGAATTCTGATCCGGCTACTGCGGTTCACCTCTGCATCCGGTGCTGCTGGGAGTCCAGGTGTTCGAGGGGCCGGAGTTGCCGGAGGTACCGGGGCTGTGTGGCCGAGCAGGAGCGTTGTTCTGGTCCCCGGTCTCCTGCTGGGGTAACCGGCGAGGCAGACGGGAGCTGTGCATGATATGGGCGTCCAACATCTCCAGCAGCAGGTCATACAACGGCACCATGTTCTTCATTTTCATGCCATGGAGGTGGTCCATGCCTTTGTTACTGAACATTTTAAAAGAAAGAAGAAAAGTCATCATGGCAGGTCATTTTTAATCAATAACATAACATAAATTATAGACATTGCATCCCAACATTTGATATAGGGCCTTTTACCTGACGTGGCGGATGTGAGAGAGCAGCATGAGCAGGTGGGCGAGGCGGGTGTACTGTTGGCGGAAAGTGAGGCCGGTTTTGGCGATGGCCCACACCAGCGCGTCCGTGACGGCGTCCAAAAGACGCAGCAGCTTGGAGCGACTCTGCAGCTCCTCACCGCCCTCTGAGGAGCTGAGGCACATGTCTGGTAACACACAGGCACAGAAAGAGTTTGGAATTAACAAACAGGTCATTTATGCTTATGACTGGGGCTATTGCGCATTTTCATCTCTGGCTACTTTTGTGAGGATTAGTTGCTATATTTCTCGTTCATTTTATATCATTATTTAAGAGAAGATTGTGAGGACCTCAGAGACATTATTAACATTAAATTGTTTAATTAAATAATTAAAATTATTGTGGTTCTGAAGAGGATACCTTCATTTCCATGGCAGAGGATGTACAACAGTTAATGTGTGTAGCTCTGAGTATTAACAAACTACCTTCAAACACAGTTTTTCGATACATACATTTACAAAAATAAAAACTAAAATCTACAAACAAACCTGGTGTGAGAGCTCTCCATTTGCAGGAGGGTTACAATTAGTATTCAGGGATCTGAAGTTATTAACATAAATTTCATAAATTTCGTAATTTCACTAACCAAAATTTGAACATAAACAAAAATTAAACATGACAGAGAATTGTAGCCGTTTCTTGAAATATTAATCTTGAATGGTAAAATGTGGAAAACGGATCAATAAGCAGTACATGATATTCAGAAGGTGATCATTTATTTGAAACAGTGAAAAAAGCAGTTTCATGAAGCAACTACTAAAACAAATGTACATGGAGCCACAAACCCAAAGGGACGGTATTTGATAATCAGGGAATAATCAGGGAGAATCCAGAATCATTGACGCCCTGAAACGTTCCAAAATACAGCAAGCTAAAGTCTCAGACACTGCCACACACCTCAAAACGGTTTCCATTGATACTTTTGGCCGGGCCAAGTCGGACCAAGCCACGAAGACTAAAATTATTTTCATGTGTGGAAAAAGAAACAAACATCTTTTTGACGAAGAACTATTGAATAGTTTTTTCACATGTGGAAAAACAAATTTAAGGAACTTAAAAACATTATCCTGGCAAAACTTCCCCCCACCTGTTCTAAAGTCATTAACACAGGAAAGAAAACAATTCAGATCCGACGAAAAATGTCTTGACAGACACAAATAGCTCAATCTTATATGAAAACGTTTGAAAAGAAAATGGAAGAATGGACGAGATTGAGCTAAAAACATGAACTGAGTTTGACTGTGCTGGTGGAGGAAAACAGAAACATTAGTCAGACATTAATTACTCAACAGCGGCACTGCTCTGGCCCTGTTCATCTTCAAACAGGTACTGCCTGTTGCTGAGAGCCTTCAGCGCAACCAATCCCAGCTGAGACTCCAACTATACATGGTGTTCCCATCAGGGTATTCACTGCTAGCTCGGATACTCCGTCCCCTTGCCAACCCAGTGCATCACACACAGACAGGGTTACACACAAGGATAACACCTCTGGTTTCATGTACTGCAGCATCACACGCACACATACACACAAACATCTCTTTATCTCACATATACACACATACAACCCACACACACACACACACACACACACACAAACACACACACACACACACACACACCAACATGTTCACTCACTGGAGTTAAGGAGGATCATGGCCTTGAGGCAGACATACTCCTCCCTCTGGAGCTTGAGCTCTCTCACCCTGGATGTGGCGGCTATCAGCATATCAAAGATCTCCAAGAAGCCCTGGACACAGCTCGACTCTTCTCTGCCGTACAGAGACACAAACACAGCACACATTGTTTCAAAATTAGGGAGAAATCATGTGACTTTATGCAAAAAATGATTCATGGACTTAAATCCAACAAAGATGCTTAAGATGGCGATGGAACAGCACTTGTCAAGGACATAAATACTATAAAACACTGGATGGATTTGTTCTGATACTGCAGGTTTAACTGCTCATTCTACTGTGCTACATTTCATTTGGAAATATTGTCCTTTTTTACACCACTATTAGCAGATTCAATTACTTTTCATATGTAATTTCTGCCCTTATCAAAACGAAAGACGTTTGCCGAGCGGTGTGTGGGGAGGGGGCTGGCAGACGGCTGGGTCATAGCTGTGCAGCTGCTCAGAGCCAGAGCTTCTGGAGGAATAAACACAGAGTCACAGCCAATTCTGCTCTGATCCAGAGACAGTAGGTTATTGACAGGAGGAGAGCTCACAGATTTTCACGTTCAGGATTTAAAAAAGGGTTTATCAACCTGACTGCAGCCACCAGCCACAGAGCTGACATCCATTGTTAGGTGTTTATGTGCTGTAATGTTGACTGCTGACTGGAGCTGGAGGGGAAATGTACTTTACAACAAGAACAACATTACAGAAAGAAGAGCGGGGGACAGAAGAGTGAACCGGATTCTCCGGTGAATGCTGGATTTAGTGAGCGTTGAATGTTCAAAAGTTCACATATGTGTCAATGAGTCACTTCCTTCTAATTAAGTATCAAGCGTGGCTGTTGGCTGATGTTATCTGAAAACATCTTCCACCACAGGAACAATCAACTTCATAAGACTCGTGCACTGCACCATGCTCTGCACAGTCTTCGAAGCTATAATCAAGGAAACCTCGAAGGAAATTTAGTTTCGCACAACGCTAAAGCTGCGCTCATCAAATGAACAGAACACTTTGTTCCAGCTTTTGAAGCAGACGAGCGTCAGTAGACGTTCTCTTGTTACCACGTGTGAGCGCAGATTGTTTATAGTCTCAATGAGTCTGTGGTGGGGATACCAAGTTGCACGCACACAAATAATTTTCTCATAAATTAAAACAGACTGCATGTTGAATACATCCACAACTGTATAAACAAACAAAATCAAAAATGACTACAATAAGCAAAACAAAAACATTATAATTGTGTAATATCCAATATTCCTGAATCTTTCTTAAGATATTACATATTCTGCCGGGGCAAAATATTTCTAAACAATGACACTACAATTTTGTTTATTACCAGCGTGACCATAATGAGATTGTGGTGGGCCCTTCACTGAATGTGGGATGGATGATGGTCTTTTATTTGAGTTTTTCATACTGTACATAAATGGAGGCCAGGGCACAGTACTACCAACAGCAACACGGCTTTATTTGATAGTATAGCTGAAGGGTGACAGGAAACACGAAGAGAGTGAGGGGCAATGACATGCAACAAAGGGCCACAGGTCGGATCTGAAACCCTGGGCCGCTGCAGGGAGGAGCTGGTGAGGCACCACCAATACTGGATTTTTTTCAATACTCCTGTTGATTGATTGCCTTTTTTATATTAAGGTTTACACAAACTAGCACTTTGACAAGGATCACTTAAAGTTGTAATCCTAAAGATTTCGGTACTTGGCAACAATCTAGGTTACCGTGACAACAGCAAATGAAGTTCAATAAAACAGCAAACACTTCCTGAACAGCTGCTGGAACAGTAATCAAAATCCGAAAAAAATGGTGAAATACATACACACACAGTTTACTGTGAATCTCTCAGGCCTAAATCATTTTCAGGAATGGAGGACTCTGCCACCAACAATGAAAACAACTGTATTCTAGATTTGTATGACTCTGCACTCAGTCAAGTTGTAGTTTACATCCTTGTCTGTCCTGATTCATAATAAATAAAACAAATAGAATGCTAGCTTCTTCAGTGGGTTGGTCTCAGTCTCAGTGAGTTACCTGTAGTATTAGAATTACACTGTACAAATTGTCAAGTCCATTGAGGCAATGAGATTGGGATTCTGGGCTATATAAATTACACTGATTTGAGTGACCTTTGAACCCGACATTCTCATCAGTTCATCCTTGAGTTCAAGTGGACATTTGTGCAACATTTGAAGAAATTCCCTCATGAAATATTGATATTTTACAAGAATGGGACAGATGGACCGACAACCTGAAAACATAACGCCACCAGCTACAGCTTCTGTTGCTGCATAGCCATTAAAAGCCAATTACACAATGTAAATAAATTAAAAAACCTTCAACCTAACATCCACATTAATAATAGCAAACTGTCCTTTAATCGAGCTTGTGAAGTGAGGATGTGAGTTCTCAGCGGTGGTACCTGCTCAGGCTGAGGTCAGGGGAGAAGATAAGTTTCCCTGGATGGTCCACTGACCTCCACATCAGTCCGATCATTAGCACCTCCAGCCAGCAGCACTCCAACAGGTGCACCTGGTCCAAGAGACCGAGCTCTAAAAACCCTGAGAAAAAAAACATAATAGACATAGTTTCTAAGACAAAATCACAAATCCAGTTTGTGATCAATAGTTACCTTAACCTTCCTACTGGCAGTATGATGTTGATTGGTTAACTGACAATAATTGCTAATTGTTGAAAAGCTAAAACATTTTAGACATATTTAATCCCAAACTGCAGAAAATGTCATGTTCCAGCTACTCAAATATGAGGATGGAAGGCCTTTCTCGGATTTATAACACTGCAATTTTAAAATCCGTTTGTTCTGGACTTTTGGTCTCACAATAAAAACAAGATGTTCCCTTGGGTTCTGGGAAATTGTGATGTTAATTGCATACCAAATCCAAACGTTTACCCAGAATTTCATGCATCAGGGCCCCGATCAGTTTACAACGTGGTTCATTTTTTGGTCACATGTCCAATGTCAAGAGCAGCCAGTGCTGTTATCTTTTCAGCCAGGCAATGAGTGACTCTGCCTGTCAATAATACTCAAACATGTCACTTTAGGTTGAGGTAAAAGGTTTCTGTGTCATAACATCGACACTGCACAATGAGGATAATTCAGTTCAGTTCAGTGCCATTTGGTCACAACTTTCATGCTGTGCAGGGAAGCAGTCTGACTCAATCAGCACCAGTGAGTCTAATAAACAAAAGCACACTGTAACCACAGCTCATTGTCCACCTCCAGTTCCAAAAAACACCGCTACTTGGTTTTGTAGGACTGGACTCACATGCTAAATAAAGCAGGAACAATTACTGCGTCTGGCCAGTCATTAACTCAGTTCTTCAGATGACTGAGCGGCTCTGCAGGGATGTTTTAAAAGACGAGAGGCATACAGACATTCAGATGTGTAACTCAGGGTACCATTAATGCATTTTTATGTTGTTGTTAAAGATGTTCTGTGTACTCTTAAAAACAACAAAATGTGACTTTCTTTTTACCCTGGACTTATCATTAGGCCAATTTTCATGAGGTCATTATAAGAGCTAAAAAATACAAGATAGGAACTGCGACACAATACATACAAAGTCGTCAATTTCATAATTGTTATTTCTACGAATTCTGTAGAAATAAAGTGTAATTTATTATTTTTTTTAAGGATCCCCGTGTAGCCCCGACACACACCTGGAATCTTCTTGGCCCAGGTGATCATGTGAACCAGCTCCTTATCGGCAAGGTTGGTGAGCGACATCATGATGTTTGCTTCAGTCAGCGGCCTCCTCATGTCCTTCATGAGATAGATCTCTGGCGGCTCTGCCTCCATTATCTGCTCAATCAGCTGCTTTGAAGTCAGTGCGGGAGTTTGGGGTGCGTTTAACGGACCAACTGCTTGTCCATTTAACACGCTTGGTCCTTTAGTTCTGTCCTGTGAGGACAGACGGGTCACTCGCCTCATCTGGGGGTTCCTGAAGTTTCCACGTTCCTTTCGCATTCCTGAGAAAAAGAAAACAAGACATAAAACATGGCTTTTTACAATTTTCCATATCTGGGATACATGGCTGCGATTAAGGATTGATTTTCACGTTTTAAATTCTACTTCAACACTGAAATATCATCCTCCTTTAAAGAACTATCCAGCAAACACTTTCTTATTTATACAACCAGCAGATATTGAGCATTTATTTGTTTTTCTGAACACCTGATAAACGTAGGTCTAACACTTACTTTTCATTTAACTCTGTCTGTGGTCCCCACTAATTGCTGAGGGAAATATCTGGCTTTTTACTTTGTGTGGGACTTGGCAAACAGTTTACAGTTGGTTTTTAAAAGCTTTTTGCTTTCTACTTCACTTAACAAAGCTGTTGAACAGATTAATTTTATGCGGAAATGAACAACAACATTCCCTGGCTGTTGTCCTGAAGTGTGATCTTTTTTTCTCTGCATAAGAAAAGGAAGGAAAATTCTTGAACAAACACAAACCCCAGGGAGCTTGACATTGCCTGAATTATCATGAATTTAACAAATATCACAACAGTTGCTGGTTAGATTACAGAAAGATCTGGATAGAGATAAATACAACAATGACTAGCACAAATAAGGGAATACGAAGACACTAACCACACTTGGTCATGCCAACGTTGTAGCATTTGTGAAGGCGACACGCCTGGCAGCTCTTACGGCGGTTCTTGTCTATAGTGCATTGATTGGTTGCTGGGCAGATATAGTCGTTGTGTCCTGAAGAAAAGACAGAAAGAAGGATGGAAGGAAGGAAGGAAGGAAAACACAGACCGACACAAAGAAGTGGCAGAGAAAAAATGACAAAATGAGAAGATAACAAATAATTGAAAAGCTTCCCCACAGACTCGTAGATTAACAGGCATATTTTTGCTAATTCCACAAGAGTTGGGCACCGTCTCACTGCACCTGCCAAAAGACGCTAATGATAAGCGAGTGATTATTTTCTTTTGGGACCACTTTAAGCTTTCTACTGACCATTAAATCTTCAGTTATACAAGCATGTTCAGTCAGTGAGTGCAGATTCTACAGTTCAGACAGTGAGATTTAGCTACATTAAACCCAAAGCTCATGAATCAAATGTAAGGAAAGAGTTTCAGAATGACAATTCCAAATGTGATGTAATTCAGTTTTGTGGAAGCTCATGAATATGGTTTACAAGCTACTGTGCTGATGTGTGACAGTATTAGAATCAAGAGGTCAGTGAGAAGAGTACATGCATGGATGGTTCATTTTCCATCTAAGTTCAAGAAAAAAAGAATCTACAGCCATGCTAAAGGCTCTGTGAAGCTGTACTTAAAGACAAATGCATCACTTTGTGCTATATGCTTACTTCTTCACAGTAACAATGTTAACAGACTGACTTTCAGCGGGTATAATGTCCACCATCATTTACCATCTTAGTTTAGAATGCTAGCATGCCATCATTTGCTATTTAGCACTAAACAAAGTGCAGCAAAAGTTGATTGAAATGTCATTAATTTGACAGCTATTTGGGACATAACATTTAAATGATAACATTTTGTGATAGTTCATTCAATAGATGGCGATAAATCTACATGAAAATCACAAAGGCCAACCCCATGATGGCACGAGGGGAAAAGTCAGTAGGTTGTCTGGGCACCATGAATGTTTGTACAGAAATGTGCCAATCTATCTAGCAGATGTTCACATACTTTATTGGATCATCAAGTCAAGTGAATATTATTTATAGCCCCCAGCTTTAAGCAGGGAAAAAAAAGAAACTGGACCCAAGTGGTGGACTGACTTACACTACCATCCTTAAACCTGCAGCATATAAGCATGGCTAAAAATTAAATAAAGTATACTCTCTGTGTTGAGGCAAAAACTCTTGAATTACACTTAATGATATTTTTGCATGAAAGCAAGACTCACTATGACCTAAAAAGTCCCAGTAAAAACTGAACATGAAGGCTGTCTAGAAACTGGCACCCCTGTGATTGTACGAAAACAAATATGTATGTTTTTGGCTCTCACTTTGGATGCTCCTCTTGAAGAAGGCCTTACACCCCTCACACGACCAGACGCCGTAGTGGTAGCCTGAGGCGTAATCGTGGCACACAGCACAGAAGTGGAGGTCCGCCTTCCCGCCTGATGACACCTCACCCTCCTCGCTCTCTTGAGAACGCCTCCTAGCACTCTTACTAACAGATAAGTCAGAATCAATATTCGTATAAACAATCTGGCCTCAGCATGCAAATCAGTTTAATAAAGTGTTCTGCATGTTCCATTTTAATATATCATTTCCACATCAGTGATTTGTGACATTTGTGATTGCCATTATCAGGAAGTGCTGCATAATCTTACCTGCTTGTTAACACATTGTCCAGTGGCGACAGCTCCACCCATGGACTCTGGACTGGCTGCCCGTGCTGAGGTCGAGCCTGGAGGTGGTGCAGGGGTAAGGTGGTCCCCGCATGGCCATGGCTGGGCCAAAATAAGGAGGGGCTTAGTGTCTGATGGACGGAGGGGCGGTCTGAAATGCCTGGCGGATTGGCATAGCTGAAATTAGTTGGACTGTAGAAAGGTATGGTGGTGAAGTCGTGGCCACGGTCGGTGTAAGGGGAGGGGATGCAGACTGGCTGGTTTGTTTCCATAGGGGAGCTGAGCACCGGGGAGAGGATAACTCGACTGGAGTCCACCTTCTGGAGCTGGAGGAGGGACTGATCCTTCTCTGGAGAGCAGGCAACGGCCATCGCAACTACAGACACTCTCAGTACCACTAGATTTACCACATGGTCAACAAAGAATGGGCCTTAGATAGAGTCATTCTTTCTTGGTGTAAAGTTCACAATACAATAAAAGAACAGTGGATCTATCTACACACATCAGGCCACATTGTTAATTCCAGGAATGACGAATAACCGTGATTTAACTCTGCTCACATTGAAATGCCAGTGTTGAGATGAATCACATGATCAACCTGTCAGTCGGTGCTGTCAGATGATGCAAAGAATGTTGAACACACAGGATTGCAGTCCGTCTACACCAGAGGAGGGAAGCTGTTCTGTGCTCAGTCTCAGTCCAGCCATGAATCTCACATCGTCAAGACGTAGCATGTGGAGTCAGATGTGGGGCAAACCTTTCCACCTGAAGGATGAAGAGAAAAGCACTGGTTTAGTACTGATTGTCGGCTGCCAGAGTTTGAGTTTGTTCTTTTGGCTGCATCTGCCAATTATGAAATTTAGTATGAGAATGTTGAGTTTTTTGTATGAAAGCTGTTCATTATATCATTTTCATTCTCCTGCCCCCTTTTACTCTTTCCTTTTTTGGCATTGCTGGGTGGTTGTCACTTTTGCTTTGCTTTTTCTTAGTTGGAACATCGTTCTGTTTGTAATTAGATAGGTCCTGTTGTTCATATTGGTTACTTTATATGATTATTATTTGTCAAGAACATAAAAATGTCTGGGCATGTATGTGAGGTTATCATCAGGCTGTTGCCTCCCCTCAAATATTGTTTTTGGCTTTTGACTATTATTTAAAAATCAGAGTAGTAGAAGAAACATAACGTAAGACTGATTTCAACCCATCACATCACACATGGCAGACAAGACACAACAACATACAAGATGTAACAAACAGACAGGGAAGGAGACTCAGCTGGAAAGATACAGTACATGAAGAGTCTGTACTTTCTTACTTTTACTCGAGTAAACAAGTCGTATCAGTACTTTGACTTTTACCAGAGATTCTTTTTTACACAAGTATCTGTTCTTCTACTTGAGTAAAGAATGTGTGGTGTCTGGTTAAATGTGAACACTAGAATAGCGTTTTTTTTTATTTTAATATCATAAAGAATGATTAAAGTCATCAATTAGGGGCGCGCAGGTGGTGGAGTGGTTAGAGCGCATGCCATAAACGCAGCTGACCCGGTTCGATTCCGGCTGGAGGTCCTTTGCTGCATGTCACATCCCCCTCTCTCTCCCATGTTTCCTCACTGTCTACTGGTAATAAAGGTGTCTATGCCACAAAAAATCTTAAAAAAAAAAAAAAAAATCGATCAGACATATAAGATTAACACTTTATGAGAAGTACAGCTGATACCTGCTGAACTAAAATGTTTGCACCGCAAGTTGGAATCTCAATTGTCTGAAAAAAATGGGGAAATGGGAAATCTGAGTGTGTAATCCAGTTTAGACAAAGACAGCTGGTGGATCAATAAACAGACACACGCATATGTGGACACACACACACACACATATTGTATTGTCTATGGACATGCGAGTTTACTGTTGCGACAGCAAACTCAGAGTTAATCATTTCTGAATGGCAGTTCTCTGTCTTCAGTCAGAGCTGGTACACTTTATCTCCTCAACCTTTCTGACATAAAGCTCAGACCTGGAAATCATTATCTATCTGAAGGAAAAGGGTCCATTAATCTCACCAAATGGCCTAGAGAGAAGCTGCGGTTTGGGACTCCAACAAAGGTTTATAATCCGTGGGAGAAGTTGGACTCTTGCGCGTAAAGGTTTAAAATGAAGAGTGCGGAAAGCTGGCAGTGATTAAAGTCACAAAGTACAAGTGACCATTAAATATTTAGGATACTGTGAACAGCGCCTAAGTGAATTTTCATTTTAATGATTTCTAATAAAGATGTGGCAAGAGGAATCACTCCGACAGCTGTGAAAACACAAGTGGAGCTCTTCAAGCATGCTGAACATTACTTTCATGGTACTTTGTCCAGTCAAGGGACCTTCAGACAATAACTTAATTTTACACAGCGTTGAGCGCCAAATTACACTGAACACTTTAAAAGTTCAAGCTTTTCATTCAATTTTCAAAGGCAGGTTGACCAAGAAAGGGAATGCGATTAGGTCAACACCATTGATAGGCAATGCTAATTTGCCTGCATTTGTGTATGTGTTACCATACAATTGAGAGAGTAAAATATTTCCTTATCCATGGGTAGGCTATGACATCGAAAATATCCAACTCCAGAATTTCAAATTCTCTGATTCCAGCTTGCAGCTTCAGCAAGATTTATTGGTTTCTCTGCTCCTCTGTAACAGTAAACTGGATATCTCTGAGTTGTGGACAAAGCGGGACACGTGAGGACAGCATTTAGGGCTTCGATATGATAATGATTTCTGGCATTTATAGAACAACTAATATATATAAATATAAATATATAACAACTAACTAATTAATCAAGAAAACAGTCGACAGGTTTAAATCATTAGTTGTGGCCCCTCAACACAGCGGGAAAATTAAGCAGCAAAAGAAAAGCAAATGACATCTAAGACACTGAAGAACACTGATTTTTACATTTATCGGGTGGGCACAAACATGATGATAATTTTGCTCTGCATCTTCCAGAGCAACCGTTTGCTAAGAGGTTTGCCAAATTAACTGTATGAAGGTGAAAATGTGTCCATGTTGAGTTCACAGCTTATTGCGCTGCCCCAAGAGACCAAAAACAAGCAGTTTTAATTTGAATTTGTGGTGTTGTAAACATTGTTAGCATTAGCGACAGAAAAATCTCAAGACCCAAAATGCGAATTACAACTATCCATTTTGTGTATGGTGTGATAGTGATGCTAGCCAATGTGTTCATACTCAGCACTGAAACTATTGTGATTTAGCCTCCCACTGGTCTTACAGTTAGTATGGATGCTTATTGATGAGTTTAGTGATGTTTCAGATACACAATGAATTGTTTCAGTATTTATCTCAGCTGTTACGACATTTGGTTTATTGAATAGTTGGGCTTCGAAGTGACATTCAGTTTGACAAACAATCCATTTCTGGCTGATGATACAGAGTGTGTCTTGGCACTGGGAGGACGGCTTCACATCTGTCTTCTCTGGGTTTATCAGTTCTTACCTGACATCCAAACTGATGAAACGCCAGGAAATTAAAGAGTTTGAGTTATTTTTTGTTTGAAGTTTAATTACACTGCTTGCCAGCTCATCGGCCTCTGGTTGAATAATGGGGAGTGATTGATGACCTAAAGTAATAGATTGCGTCATCAAAATTTCAATGACAAATATGCGATAAAGGGAAAACAAACAAGAGAATTTCATCACACGTCTGAGGATATTATACACAATCTACAGGTTGTATGTTGTTGACCGAATGAAAAGGTCAGAGCAGTTGAGTTTCACTACGTTTCCAATGACCTTGTGTCTGCAGGCCAGTACAGTGACTCCTAAAACAACTGAGGCACTTTAAGAGAAAAGAAAAGAGATTGTGGCAGGATTTCGTTTGTTTAATTACTATTTGGGGGTAAAAGGCAGATCTGATGAAGTTTCTGTTTCCTTTGAAGCTCTGACCTTGACTTCAAACCTCATCACTGCCACAGTCTCCACCAGCTAGCAGCTTGTGAGAGAAAACCTCCTAATTCCTCCACGGTGCTGCTTATCCTGCCGCCTCCAAAACCAGCTCATACACACAACAAATACAGTCAAACCTGTTTCTTTACAGAAATTGAGTTTTGGGGTTGAAGGTTCAGCTGAGGGCCACAACAGCTGGGAAATGTTACTCAACAACTACAATGTTCACTTCCCCCAGGTCTCTAACTACTATCGAATTACAAACGCACAAGTTCAACACAGCTCAGAGTCAGGACATTTCCAACAGATAATGCAGCTTTTTTGAACATCTCTGATTTTAGGGAGTCATGTTACTCTGCTCTCAGGGAATACAAAGACTCTGGGTTAAAATCTGATTATTTGAATTACATTACAGCCCACAGCCTTCCACTTATAGCTGCTTTGTGCGATTATATGCAACACCGCCAAGTCCACTTATTATATAATATCAGTTACAAATACTGGTAGTTGCAGGTCGGCTTGTCTCTCAAGTGAAGTTGCTTCTTTGAGCTTGCTTCCATGTCTCTAGTCTCTCCAGTTTAATAACGCCAAAATGACTAGTTTTTCATGTTGCAGGATCCATGAACAACCAATGATTTTACATTAAGATCTGGACACAGCCTTGGAGACGGAGCACTGTTCATTCCTATTAAAGCTGCTCAGTGGAGCATGAAGCTAAAATGGCTCAATTTCCCGGCAATAAAATACACAGATCTTCCATGCGGCTGGGCAGTGAAACAAGTCCTTTTTTGGGAGTTGTGATGCTTGAAAAAAAAAGTATCCAGTGTGAAACCATAAGTCAACAGTAAGTTATTTAAGCTTACTTACGTGGTGAAGTTCCATCACGCACATAACACGACAACACGAACATGGCGACAGTTACCTTAACATCAGTAACTGAAGCTACAGAAGTAATGCAGGGATTTTAAGCCAAACCATGATGTTCTCCTAAACGCTTACCAACTGATTGCAACCGTTTGATGAATGTCTGGTCACTGGTAAGCTGCTACGGTCATGTAGTTTTGGGAGTCGCTGGCAATGGACCTATTCAATTATTGTAATGTAAGGATGTGCTGTTGCTTTTTTTAGATGTTAATATGTCAAACAAATATTTGTATATGGCAAAACAAAAGGTAGATTCTGGTCTTTCAAATAGTAGCTATGTTTTGGCTTTTTGAGGGCAGATTAAACACCAGTGAACCTCATTAATGGCAAACACATGCACAACAAAATGCTAACGCTAAGCATTTATCCCATCCAAAAAAAAAACTATAACCAAAAGGTCAAAGCCAAATAAAGTAAAAACTGCTTCTGGTCATTAGCCAACACTGCATGCCTTTTACACAAAAGCTCAAGGACATGTCCTTTTCCCAAACTAAAACTACATTGCCTCCCTAAAATCAGACGGAAACGGATGTGAACCAGCCCTGTAGAAAGAAGCCGGACCTTACTATATACAGAAAGGGAGTGTGAGCGGGGATGTGAGCGATGTTTGCTGCCAGAGAATGTGAAAAATTGCAAAGAACTGTTTGCAACAAAGAAAGTAAGAAAAATGTAACTTTAAAATTAAACTTTAACAGTAACTATGACTGATTTACCTGCTCACTGGCTAAACTTACAAGTGTCTCATTCCTCAATACCTTCCAGATTTTAATTTTTTCTACCCTCAGACAAAAGGGAATTCATTTGTAACTACTGTTCTAGAAAATGGTAACAGGATTGAATCATCATCTCTCTGACAGTTTGTCATAGCCAATGTCAAACATTTTCTGTTTCTAGCTTCTTTACAGTAAGGATTTGCTGCTTTTCTTTGTCATTTATGACAGTAAATGACGAGTCCTGGACTGTTGTACAAAGAAGCAATTTGAAGATGTTGCTTTGGACTGAGAAATTATGATGAGCATTTCCCACAATTTTGAGAGATTTTATAGACTAAATCAAAATAAATGCATCGTGAAATTAATCATCAGATTAATCGATAATGAAAATAATCACTAGCTGTGACCCTAAACTACAAAACAAGTGGTACATAACTTCAATCTATAATTCTTATAAATAAGTCTTTCTGGGGAAAGGTTTTGATCTGGAGATCTAGGTAATCAAAAAGAAGTCTAGAAATAGTTGTGTTATTCCTCTCTTGAAGGTAACAACCTTCAAAATAAAATCTGTGAACTAATTTGATGAAAAATTACTGTAATTAAGTTTCCTAGCAAATAAGGGACATTTTCTCAGTAATAGCTTTTATTGCCCTCACAAATTCTGCCCCTTAAACGTCCTCAGTTCAATGAGACTCAGCACTGGAGGCAATAACTGAGAGGAAATGTTGGTCATAACTGTGTTATGTGAGGACAGAGGTGCATCTGAACTTTACGATACTTCAGCTCATGCTATAAATCTTAAATCATTTTATTTGCACATGTAATAGATTCACTGTGTCAGATGTCAGATCATTACTCAACCCCGTAAAACTTCATCAACTTGAAAAGTAAACAAATTTATAGCACTAACAAGCTAATTTCTGTTTATTTTCTTACCTTTAGGACAATAAAAACTTAAAGTACACTTTACTACAACTCTCTATTTATTTCAAGATAACCACAATGAAAGCAGTCTCTAAACAAATGACATTATGCATCAAAATGACTCTTAAAAGACAATAAAAGTTAGATTAAAATCAAGTTGCTGCATATTTCTATGCATGTATGTATATTTAAAGAGCGAGGACAGCTGGGACACATTTTAACTAACATACATGAAAGGCTGCCATTGCTTATTAATCTGTTGTTTATTTAGTCTATAAAATGTCAGAAAGTGGTGAAGAATGTCAGTGAATGTTACCTAAAGCCAGGGGAGAAATCCTCAAATGTCTTGTTTTGTCCACAGCCTAAAGATTTTCAGTTTACTGTCACAGAGGAGTAAAGAAACCAGAAACTGTTCACATTTAAGAAACTAAAAATCTGAGAATTTTGACATTTTGAGTTTGAAACCAAACAATCGATCATCAGTAGCTGGCGAGTAATTCAATAGCTGACAACATGAATTATTCCAGTTATCGGTGCTCTAGATACAAGCTTTTAATCTTGGATTGAGCACACAAAAATACACTTTAAGAGGAAATATCAGGCCCATCTGGTCATCATCCAATCCAGCTCTTACAGTTGACATTTAAAGACTCCTTAATCAATATATAGCACTATTATGTAGAGTGCAATAAAAACCACCATAGAAAACATTTCAACTCTTTATTAAGAGCAGTCTTTAAGCAAATGATTTTATTGCATCAAAATGATTCCACATAGAAAAAGAAGCTGGATAAAAATCAAGCTGTTGCATAACTGGATGCATGTTTATTAGGATCAGGATTTATTACCATTATTAGTATTCTGATTAGTATCGATTAATCTATTTTCTCATGGACTCTCATGTCTTTGTTGACTCCATGTGCTGTTTGCCCTAACTTGTAGTAAAGACAAGAATCAGGTCATGTTGATATGCATCAATTCAAAAATGTACCCATTATTAAGTTTTGGCAGAATAAACGCAGATGTCAGCCACATCAGCTGTTTGACCTGAGCACTGAAGATAAAGAAAACTAAACTCTGTGCACAGTTCAAACAAGACAAAATGAAGTTCTTGCTGCGAGCTGGTCTGTATCACAGCAGCTGGCTGATAGCAGCAGCTTGTTTACACAGTGATGAGTACTTTCTGAAGGAGGCTTGTTTAAATGTAAAAGCCGGATTTTTAAGCCAGGAACAGACACAAATCAATGCCAGTCAGTACAGAAGCAGCATTAATTATCTACCTACCCAAATCAATCATATTCAACATTAATTCGTTGCCATATTTTTGTTGCAGATCTAGAAATGATTAATGACCCATAGCCTCCTATAAATGAATACACTCTGGATTAAAACGTCTCGCCATCTTGTTAATGGTTTCTCCTTGGGAGTTTATTCTGTCACCTGTTAACCAATTTAAGTAAAAGACACAGCTAGAGGGCTTCTGCTTCTAGTACATAGCTTTAATTTCTGATCATAGGACAGCTGGACATCTCCTCTGCATCGCTGTCAACTTTAATAAAAACATGAGTAAGTCGTATCATATTCCTACCTCTTGGTCCAGACACACCAGTTGCTGACAAAGTTGTGACAGTTTGACGACCCGCCGCGGTGTCCTGTGCTGTTGAAGTGTGAAATAAAAACGTTTCTCGGAGACGTGGTGAGATTCAGAGAAGACGAGCAGCGAGTGAGTTCACCAAGCACTCCCGACGACGTTCATGTAGGACTCGTGTGTGTCGCCTTCGGTTGTCAGCCTGGAGACAAACCACCAGCTGCGGTCAGGGAAAATAGCGTCAAAGCGGAGAAGATGAGGCTTACAGCATCCGGTCTGTACCTTCAAAATAAAACCCACCAACGTCCGCCCTGTTCTATTCAGTCCGGCTTTTATTTTGTGTAAATACACGTGTTAATAATTTCATAGTTTTAATATTTGTGCTTGTTTTAATTATATTATAATTGTTTTTTATTTTTATAGAACAAATTAATGATTTATCAAGCATTTTATCTTTTTATATTATTACATATATTCGTCTTTTTAAAAATCTTTTTCAACGTTTAAAGCTAAATCTTATCAAACATTTTTCTCTCACCAATTCAAAAACACTGAAACCTTTGCGGGGGTTGACTTTCAGTAGAGGATGGTTTTGGAGAGTGCATTATATTTTGTAAATTGGTTGTGCATAAGGCACAAGGGACAAAACAATCTCCAAAGACTAGATTAAAAACCATTCTTTTGGCTTTCTCTTGGTTTTATAGGAAGGGATGTACACATGATTTACTTGTTTCATATTGACTTCTCAGTCTATTTTATCCCAGTTTGTCCTCTTGTTTTTCCTGTGAAGTATGTTTTAATTTTGTTTTGAAAAGTGCTATAGAAAAATTAAAGTTTGCCTTATCTACTGTGATCTATCAGTGCAACTAAACCACTCAGCATGGCGAAAAATCTTTTTGTATGCATGTACATATGAAGATCTATGGTAAGTTTCCCTCGTAATTCGGAGTGTGATGATCATAAAGCAACAACACTGTAAGGCAAAAATACTGAGCATATATTATGGAGAAATATTTATAACCCTCAGTATTAGATTACCTGTTAATATTGTGCTTTTATTTTGACAGGAACCCCGTCAGTTCCGTTTTTATCTTATTATATGAACTTAACCCTCCTCAGGAAAAAAAGTATCCCAACAGAGTTAACCACACCTTCCTGCTCGGTCTGTAATCACTGCCCAGTCCCTGTCAATCAAACCCTAATTGGTACAAGTCCATTTCAGTGTTGCCAATCAATTAAGGTCAGACACAACAAGCTCTGACAAGAGATCAGAGACCACATGATTGATCTGAATGTTATTATAAATGTAAATATTTCAATTTTTGGCAGAAAATAGATAATGGACATGAAACAAAATATGAAGCCGTTCAGAGTCAACATCAGTCAGCTGATTGGCTGCATCAACAAACTTTTTTTGAAATAATTTCCAATGTATTTTACAGCAACAGGAGTCACGTCAAAATGTAAGAAAAACAACCTGAATTCCAGTAGAACTTTTTTTTTAAAGTCCTTAAAGCCTCTTCTCTTTACATTGTAACTATCAAATAAAAAAGTACTTTATGAATACAGCCATCATGAGAAGCTTCAGTCTAAAAAGAAAATACTGAGACAACTGCAGAAGCTTCTTAAGCCATATCATAGCATATCAAGACTAATAACACTTTTACTTAAATCTTGAAATATGACACAGTGAAGCAACGGAACATTCTATGATGAACACAGCAACAAAACAACGAAGAGCATGATCCCTTCATTAATCACCCCTTAGACATTCCAGGTGCTATTACTCTTTTAATGTCTTCTTTGAGATGCCTCTGAGATCTTCAGCAGGTGAAATACATCTCAGCCAGTTTATCTTCCATTTAATATCGGCACATCCTGTAGATGATCTGATCTACTGAGCCTGTTGCCGTTGGAGACACTGGGATCTCTTCTCACTGATGAAAGAAGCCCTTAATGTTTGATTCAGAGAGGCCGATGTGCTTCTTGGGCAGTTAGGAACACATATAACAACTGTTCATTTGGGATTTATTGTGGCCTTAAAGTCTCGATCGCAGTAACATCTGAATCATGTGCTTGTTGTCTCTCAGCAGTTACAGCATTAACGCAGGGTCATCCACAGAGCACACTTGGCGTGGACCAGGTCTAGGTTTACAACAGCGAGGCCGAAGTCTGACCCCTGCTTTCCTCTGAGCTCATTAGCAAAGAGTCCAGGGAGGAAACTGCTTATGATTCCACAGCCAAAGCAGCAAACAGGCTGCGAAGTGGTGCGGAAAACAAACAATGCTGCACGTACTTAATATCTCAAGTGATGGGCTGCGAAGGCAGAAATTATTCAGTAAACAGTGTCGCATAATCATGACTCTACTGGAGGCTGAATCCAGCTAAACTGCCTTTATCAGTTCACGTGTTGCTGGGAGAATGGTAGGGATACAAATGACTTTACTGGTTTTAAGACATAAAAACTGCCCACCCATAGCAACCTTTTTTATTTCTTCTGTTTTAAGAGATGTCAAAAGGAGGATCTTGTTCCTCAGTGTTGACAGTAAGTGAAGGTTGAACGCATGATACCTGGGGCAGACATTCAGTATACATGATACAGTATATAATAAAACAGCTCTAAAGTAGATTTTTTTTGGGGGGGTGGGGCTCTTTTGACCTGGAACATTCCCTGACAAATGATGACGTGTAAGTTTTCGGACAAGTGCTTGAAATTACACAAAAATGTGTTAAGTTGAACAGCCTGGGAAGAAACAGGGTCCGGCTAATAAATTATCGGATTGGTGCATAGACTCATGCATAGACTTGTCAAAACTTGATACAGTATTGTACGGTGGTATTGGAGGCATTTCTGATACTGGTATCGTTATTGGAACAACCCTAATACATACGGAAGGATTCCCACTGTGACTAATGGATATTGTGAGTTTTGTTCTTGAGCCACTGACCTGACAAATAAAGGAAGCTGATGGCCTGAGACCCATAAAAGGGTCATCAAGTAAGATCCCAGTAGAAATAAGACATACTGGGTAGGAAAAAAATCTTTCAGCTGACAGTTCCCTTTCTGCCACGGCAGTGAAAAGGTGAGGTTCTGAAACCGCCGGCTCCAAATCTCAGTAATGTTCATTCGTTATGTGCCATCATTACAACTGAGGGTTAAAAGACCAATTTTAAGGGGCAAATTGCTCCTCAGGTGCCCACAAACCAAATGACAAAAAGACGGGAGAAGCCATAGTCACATCTTCTGGCACAATTTGCACCTTGTAACCTGCGGCGCTCTCACGTAGGTTTGGCCAGAATGTGAAGACTGTAGTCCATTACCAGGTAATACCAAATGAGCCTCTGAAGCACTGATAGACTGCGCAGACACAAAAAGTAATCACCTTAATTTGATTTTAAGGGGCAAGAAATGAGTGCATCGTAATTCTGAGTGATTATCTCGACAGGTGGGAAGAGCTTCTTTTTTTTCATCAAGAAAATTACAGGAGTGAAAATGCTCTTTGGGAAACAGTTAGTCTGTGCTTCTGCCCTCTGGAAGAGCAGGTGTAGAGGGGGAATCAAATCTGGAGAAAGTATTCCAGGTACAAAAGCTAATAAATGGTGCATTGTGTTCTCTATTACTTCTCTAATTGCACCGCAGAGCGTTCTTGCTTTTCTTACATGATTTTTTTCAAGAACACTGCTAATTTTAAGAACAGAACAAATTAACATGCCGCACATCACTGTAGCATAACTGTTTGCAGGGACAATAGAAGTCATACAATAAGCAGAGAGGCTAATCAGCAAAACCAGATGGACATCATGATATAGATGCCAAATGGTACACTCTGCATATAGACAGGGTTCATTAAATGTAATATATACATAATTTTCAGGTAGAGAATATCTGGGGCCGTGTTCATAAAGCGTCCTAGTCCTGAGAGTTGCTCCTAATGAAATTCTTATCATTATATTCTTTATTATTCAGCATTTTTCCATTATCGGTATTGCCAATAAAATAAACAAACTTTAAAAAATGTGCTACTTTAGCTCTGATGCAGCATCCTCTCACACAATGTCCCACACACAGCACTGTTTTATAGATAACACATCACAGGTAAAAGCCTATAAACAATAAAATAATATGAATCTGCAAAGTAACTAAATGTATCAAATAAATGTAATGGAGAGGAAGTGAAAACACTCAGATGCCTGAAAATTGTTCTTAAGAACAGTACTTGAGTAAATTGAACGTAGATTTATGTTATTGGTGGTTGTTTGAAATTTTCACAAAAAGATTTTCATCTTTACTGCGAATGAATATCAGTCGTGATTGATTTCTAATAATCTGTACCGGTAGCAGCTATGAAAAAGCCACATCGATCGGCCCCAAATAAAGACTAGATCCTTGTAAAGAAAAAGTAATTCACAAAGCATCTTAAAAGAGCTTCTAAGATGAAAGTCTGTCGGGAGCAGGGAGGAGGACTTTAAATAGCTTGAGGAGTTTCTTATTTAGAGGAGAAAATGGTGGACAGACAAAGAGGAAGGAGAAACATCCTTCCAAATGCCAAATGACAGTGAGTTAATGAAATACGACAGCTCGGAACGTGCATATATATTCATGTACTGTTTATTCAAAACAATGTTTAAATTGCAATAGGGATTTCTGACCGAACTCTCCTTCAGTAAATTGATCAAACAATTGCAGTTCAACTTCAGTCTGCCAGTTGTTATTTAGCACTTCCCAGTGATGCCGTCACTTAAATATAGGTTTTTTTAATTTGTTATCAAATAGACTAGAAGTTAATGCACATAAATACATGTAAGCTAACAGCTATCAGCATGACAAGAGGCAACTGCATGTTTTTTCTTTTTTAGTTTTTTTCTTGTTTTATTCAACAGATAAATTCTTCACATAAAATAGACTGACCTCTATGATTAGGCCTATTGATTTCACTGTCCATTCACTGCCCATTATCACCAGGAGTGCATTTTAATGTCTTTTTTGAAAGATAAAAGTGTCTGTCTGTATCCTTCTTTGCTCTTAGAAGTCTTTTCTTCTTAGAAGAATGCTCAGAACGTTGTTCTGCGTACAGACTGCAGTGTTTTATATTTAAATGGGCAGTGACATAAACTCACAATAAAAAATGTCATTCTAGAAGTGAAGTTCAGTTTACTTAAAAAGTCAAACTGTATTTTCTTGCTTCGATTGGTTCATTTACAATGAAAAATATAATAGCAATCTTCATAATCAATTCATCATATAACTTAAAGGTCGGCAGAGTTTTTACCACGAGGAGTGCTCTGGAGCAGTTATAAGACAACTACAACTTGTTCTGTGCATCCTTCTGAACAACGAGGAAATTTAAAGGGTTTTTTCGGTGAGCTTGTAGGCAGTGTGACCATCCCAATCACCAGAACAAATGCTGGCAATGAGCATATCTGCAAACCACAGATATGTTGAAACTTTATATTAATTTAAGTTGCAAATTTACATTTCTTTCAATTTTACTGCTTTACAGTGTGCTTATGGTCTGGACTTGGTTAGAGTCAGAAGAAGATCATGTTTTTGGCTTAATGTGAGCATCTGCAGAGTAATTCTATACCAAACATGTTATGATTCACTAATGGCAGGCATGATATGTGATGAATAAATCCCTGTTTTTGCTATCTTCTTCACCATTTTGATTGTAAGTCTTGCAAGCTTTAACTAGTACTGGTTGCATGGTGCACTGCTGACATGGACACTTGCATGATTCAGTAATTTTAGTATAAACGGTGTTTATGTGCATGGCAATTTTTCAGTGATTTTGGTGCGGAAACAGCTGGCACAGAGAAAGGAGAAGTCCTCTGTGCCCTGGGAGACATGGATCCAGTAAGAGGAACACAGAAGGTTCAGAATTCATAACCCCAAAGTGCTGCCCTCCATTTCGCTGCTGGGTGACTTGACTTTATGGCTAAGATGTTACATAAAGTTTATTATACCTTATTTATGATGGTAAAGGTGCCAATAATCCAAGGACTGAGACAATTTTACTCTTCAGGGTATTTTAACCTGAATGTCCCAGATCCCCAATTCCAGGCAAAAAGGCATCTCTGCAAACAATCTGTCCACAACAGCTCATAAACAAACACATCGGCGGTTGTTTACCCGATGCAGAGCATCAAAACAAGGAATCAAAACTGCCCGACCTCCAGGATGGAAGAGTGCTGCCAAGGTCGGAGGTTCATGTTGACCTCTGAAGGCATGGGACCAGGCAGGAGTCACATGCTGGCAGCTTTGTAGAAGTGAGAGTGGGAAGTTGTTGCTCTTATTGTGGCAACCTGGCACATGAGGTGACGCTGAGGGCACCGCTTTGCATTGTGGGTAGCGGGGTGTCCGCACACTGACCAGTGTGGGAACTGTTTGAGATACAGGGATGCTGGTCTTAGTAGCTTGCATGCAGCCTTGCTCTCTAGGGCCCATCTGACAGTTCCTGTGTCCAGTTTTTCATTTCATCATCCTCAAATCACTTGTCAACACTTTCATTTTAAGATTTGTATACATTCCTAAACTTGTTTATATTCAACAATTGATATTTACTGCATTATTATGTGTACTCAGGAGGCAAATTTCAGTAGGAAATCAGGTGAATGGCAAGCGTATATTTTGCACAATATAGAGAGATTGTCAGGTTAACTACTAACGTTATGTCCTGGTGACCTGGCTGCTAAACAGACTAAACTACTGTGAAGGTTGCTGAACTTTCCTTTTTTTTTGTCCAGAGTGCACACAAATTATCATTAACATGCTGTTATTTTCACTGACCTTTTAGTAAATTCAAAAAACACTTAAATGCTTTAAAAGCTTTTCAAAAATGTGCATGTGCCTCAGTAGACATTCCAATGATACAAACAGTGGAGTTTTGCTAATGACTAATAACATGCTGTAACTAAAACTTATTATTACAACATTCATAACAACACGGATGAAGCTAAAACTTGGCAACTGGCAGAAATACAAAAAAAAAAACCTGACCCACAATGAACAAACTTCTCAACCAGCCACTGTTATATAAAGGTTTGTAGACATTTTTTTTTTTAAATTCAAGATCCAACTATACTTACAAATGAAACCTTAACCAAAAGATTCCACCTTCCATTAGGGTTTTTACAAGCTCCTATTTTGAAACCTGTGGAAAATGACAGAAAAAGGTCCACAACAATATCTTCCTGACTGTTTCTCACCTCATGGTTCAGATATGGCCAAAATGAAGAGGAGAAAGTACATCACAGGTACAAGAGGTGTTTTTGTATTCAAAGAAGTACAATGGAGCAATTCAACCATCATACACTAGAAGTAACTCTAGAATTCAGTTTACACCAAATGGCATCCAGAAAAGAAGGCACCTTTCAACAACACAGCAATTCAAAGTGCACATGAAACAAAATATGAATAAAAGTAAATCAAGTAATAATGTACCAAATTGGAATAAAGTACCAAATTTAAAGGAGACCCATTGTGCCCCCCCCCCCCAGTTTTTTATATATGTTCCTGACATTTAAGAGGTCTTGAAAGGTAAAAACAAAAGAAAAAAAAAGCACCTCTCTCCTACAGAAAACACAGCTCCTGAAAGGGCTCAGCAGCAGTCTTGCTTATAATTCCGTGACTTTGTGACATCACAAGAAGTAACCATGTGACACATTTGCCAAACATTCAGAATGAATTGCTCTGTTGCTTTTAGTGGTGTTGGCTCAGACATGTGTGAGCTGACCAATCACAGGAGAGTGGGTATTCACGAGGGAGGGCCCTTAAAGAGACAGGAGCTAAAACAGAGTGTTCAGACAGACATATAATAATGCACAATTTTGTTACAATACATCCCTTTGTTCGGAATGTAAGAGACTGACAAAGTTATTTGGCACAAATTGACTTGAAAAACTAATATTATTCATTTACTGCAGAAGTCCAGTGTTAAGTCTAACTGCAAGATTATTTGTAGTTGGTGAGATTTTTTAGATAAGGAAGAATTGCAAAAGACTAAACAATTTCCCCCAAAGCTACAGCAGAGACTTTCGTGTGACAGTGATGTGGACCAAAGGTTTGTGATGTAGTAGAAGAAATTGATGAACATTTTTTAACAGAGGAAAAAAGTAAGAGACAGGCTGAGAAGGAAAGGTTGAATGAGTGTTTGAGTGTGTGTGTGACAATGTAGGTGTGTATTTGTTTAATAAAGATAGACCGCTCTGGTGTGTATGTGTGTGGGGTTTTTTGTGTGAGTGTGTGTGTGTGTGTGTGTGTGTGTTTGCATGTGTGTCTGTGTGTGTGTGTGTGTGTCAGTCCCTTGGATTTTCTGCTGCTGGTTTCCTGTAACAGACTGAAGAGGTTATTTATTGCTGGAGAGCGCCGTGCCTGGCATTCTCTCCCGGTACACATTGTGATGTGGGAGTAATGCAGCCCTTCTGAAAAGCAATTAAAACCATCTGGGATATATATAAAAAAGCTAGCAACCCAGGAGCCCACACCATTATTCAACCTTGAATTCAGAAAGATGTTTTTTAGGCCTTTTTTTATCCTGCAGGTAGAGTATAGCTTGGGTTAATTCCGGTTTGACATTCAACGAGCAGAATAAAATGTTCTTTTCTGTTCATTTTGAGTGAATTTTTCCTTGCTTGTTCAAAATATGGTTGAAGAATAAAATCTAGCCCCCTCCTACCCCTCAGCGAAGGCACATCTGACCATCTCCTTCATTTCCTTCAAATAAAAGCTTCAGAGTTTTAGAGAGTTGGATTTGAAACCATGGTACTTCAGAGATGTTGATGTTGGTTCTTAAACCAACAAACTGGCATTGCCCCAGACAAGAAGGCTCAAGAGCGAGTGATTAAAACCACCCAGAACATCAGCGGTACCATCTACAGAGCATCAGTGACATCAGCAAGGTGAGATGTCTGCACAGAGCCCAAAGGATACTGAAGACTGAAGACAACACCCACCCCAATCTGTTCACCCCGTTGCCATCTGGCAAAGGATACAGACAAACCATTTACAAAGTCAGTGAATCATCTGAAAAATGCATTGACACAAAGCTCATCAAAAGCTGACATTTTGAAGATACTATATTTCTTCTGAGCAAAGTTAAAAGCCATTTAATGGCTTGGTCGACTTTTATCTTGCAAATGAATCATCCAATTCTGACTCAAGAGTGGGAGTGAGACTCAGGACGAGTTTATGTGATTTGATGTTGTTTCGTGAGTTGTTGCTCCCAGACTGATTTATAGGCCTCGGTCATGTCTCTCGTTTTTATACTGTGGTTAACACAAGAGAAAGGTCATCAGCTTCAAATGTAGACTTTGTAAACGTGTTCACGTCCCGATGACACATAGCATGCATGGAAGTCATTGGTGAAGGTTCAACAGTGAACAACAGACTGCAGACTGATCTTAGATAATTCATTGCCAGACCGACTAGACTATCACAAACTCTCTGCTCAGGACAAAAAACACCCACTGGTATATATTCAGCCAAAAAAGTGAAAACGATCTAATGACTTGGGGAGACAAATCTCATCTCTTGCCCAGTTTTCACTTTGTCTCAATATTGGCTCAGATGGGATGAGACACTGAACACTCTCCCTGTTGCAAAACTAATGTTAATGTCAAAAGACCAGGCAAGAAAAGAGAGCAAAAAAGTGATTCTACAAGTTCCCTCTTGACATCTCCCTGGCCACTTGGGGGCAGCAGAAACAAGCTGGAAACACAATCCGGACCTCCAGTATCATCACCCTTGCTGCTGGACTGTGGATTTCTTTGTGAAGGACTCGGAGGGATTATTCGCGACAGTCCAAAAGATGTGACTTTATGCACTCTCTCAAGTGCCTCGTCGCACACTATTTTAGTGTTTGGTTATGGTTTCCACCTGCACCTGAGGAAAATATTGGCTCTTTAGGGAGAACAGTGTCTGACAGTCACACATTTCGGCTGTCAGGAAGTTCAGCCGTGTGTTCAGCTGCAGCAAGCAAAAAAAATAGATAAAAAGAAAGAATTTAAACTACAGTTTTAATGCAGATAGAACAATATGACTAATTCTGTGCAGGACTTAAGTCTCTGCCATGTATTTTATTTTACAATTTAAAAAGGTGCTCAAATCTTATCAGCCTCAGTTACAAATATTGGCCGAAGCAGAGAGGAACAACTTTAATGCTCTCTGGTGATGACATGGCCCCAACACAAAGGTAATGAGTAAGTTAAACTTAAAAGTAGTTTTACACATTAAAGCATATTTACTGTACTTCGGGAGTACAACTGCATATGGGATAAAAGTAATATGAAGCTTTTTTTGTGGCTCTAGAGGAAGCTGCAGGTTTCGAAAAGCACCCCACTGTTCTGAAACTGCTGGACTCATCATTGGACAGTTTACAGTTTTCTTTGTTTACATTACCCACAATGCCACTGAGGAACATCAGTGGATTAGATGACATGCAGCTTCCCCTGGCGCCACCAAAGGCTTTATACTACATACTACAGTACTCCCCAAGACCCATAACCACACTTGAGTGTGTAAAATTGGTGGAGTTGCCCTTTTACTGTAACAAAGGAGCAGTTCCTTTAAATTTGGAGCTTCACTAGCTCATGCCCCATGCAATACATCCTATATAAGTTGGAAGCTATTCGAATGAAACCTAAATATATTCACGTAGCATGACAGTGCGCCCTAGTGGTTGATTTGTTCAAATACAATGACGTGATGTGCAGTCAAGTTTCCAAATATATCACCACAACATTATACAGCCACTATTTTACACATTAACTATTACGATACACCCTTAACAATGAGGTAAAAACTGCTCTGGCTAACTCGGAATATCTTTAGAAACCATTCAGTATGAATAGGTCTGTACCAGCTTTAGAAGGCTTAAAAAAATATAACAGATGTTTGTCAAAGTGGATGAGATTTCTCTGCAGCATTTAAACTGCTGATATATGATATTTCTATCAGCGTTGAGCCTTTTCAAGCTTTGCCACAGACTCTAGAGGCGGTTAATGTGGTTGTTAACAGTACACTTCACAGTACATCCCCGTACACTTCATTGATCTCAATTGACCACTAGAAAACTGATGCTTCAATGGCTAAAATAAAATAATAAACTATTCAGTCACCTCCTCACTGTGCAATTTGCTAATACCCAGTTCAGTAATGCCTTTTTGAAGAGGACGATCTTACACTCGTGGTTGATCTCCTGTTCATTAAAAACTCTTAAACACAATTTAAGGGAGGCCTCTTGATCTCTGCACACATATCCCATTTTTCTAAGTAGAACTAATGAATAATGAATGAATGGAAATGAAGTGCCGCTTCAGTCTGATTATCAGACTTCTGGAGATCGTTCTTAACCAGACACACACTTTAATCTCAAAATTATGAAAATATTGTATCTGTAAAACAACAAATCAATTATTATAATTACTGTCTGAGGACCTAGAAATCAATTGTACCATTACAAATGTATATATATATATATATATATATATATATATATATATATATATATATATATATATATATATATATATATATATATGTATATATATACATATATACATATATATATATATTAAACCTTGTGGTGAGCAGACATCTGTATTATCTTGCAAGGCACTCACACACACACGCAACGCACACACACACACACACACACACACACACACACACACACACACACACACACACACACACTAGATGCTAATACAAAGGGAGGAGTTCAGTGAACTGCAAAAACACTAATGGGATCCCTGACAATATAATTAACTAATGAGGCTGATGGAAATGACTGCTCTCTGTCACCAGACACCCACTCCTCCCCCCCCCGCGCCACATCTACAGCTGCTCTTTCCCTCAACAATCCTCACATAGAGATTCATCATTTTATCACCTATTCTGACATATTCTGCTTCAGTCACAATTGAAAATCAATCAATTTCATTCTGATGACATGGGCCATCAGTCTCTTTCTGGTTAGTTTGGTTCTCTGGCTCTTAGCAGTTACCTGTTTCTGTATAAATAACTTTTTGTAAGCAATTGTTAAATCCATTACTATTATTTTTATGTTTGATGTTGCATATTGTCAGCCACATTGTAGGTATGAAACATGTGATAAAAATACTTTTTTCCAATATCATTATTATTGGTGGATGCAAAAGTGTTTTTTTTTTGTTATTCGCGCAGTTTTAGAGAAAAATGGTGACTACAAATTATGTTTATTTTATCACAAACGATTGATATTTGTCTTTTTTGTTGAATTTAATAACTATCTAAATGACTTTAAAACTACTGACTTTGCCAGTAATTTAACTCTAAACTTAATCATTTAACTTTACAATTTTAACCATCTCTTTACTGTACAGCACTTTCGTCAGTGTGAGTTGTTTTTACAATAAAGAAAATGACTTGACTTGAAAATGAAGTAAAACAAGTAGTGCCCACACGTCAGAAGCTCCAAGAGTACATTTAAACATTTTCCTTGTGAAGTAACTGAAACGACTCATTCAGATCAGCCAACTAGGGCTACAACTAACAAGTTATTATCAATTCATCTGCCGATATCATTATGATTATTTCCTCAAATAGTATATTATTAATTTTTTACTCTAGAAAAATAAAAGAAAATAGTGAAAACTAAAAGAGATCTAGGTTACAATAATATAACACAGGGCTGCAGGGTGTGACTTATCTGTCAAGCGTGACTAAATATTTTCATTGAAATTCAGTTTTTGTTTTGTTTTTTTGTTTAACAGTTGACATAATCGCGATTGCTTGTGCCATGTGCTATGATTTGAATGAAGAAAAACTTTTATTTTTCCCTTAATTCCTCTTTACAATCATTTGTGTTACAAAATTACATTAAACTATATCATTAGGCATATATTTAGCATTTAGCACTTAAATTATGTGCTAAATGAAAAAGTTAGGTTCACCGGGACAGCCAGTGTGAAGAGTTAGAATAAGAATTAGGAATGGATTCATAATGTTACAAACATATGTTTTGGGTCAGTGGGTTTGAAAACACCTCCTAACCCACCTAACACCTCTGATGATATCAAAGACTGATGTTCACTCCAGTGAGTTTCTTACACAGCACTCATCATCATTTCACTGTTTCAGATCCATTGAAAAATATCCTGCAGATTTCTGTCCTTGATCACACTTTCAGCACTTGACCAGCTGGTGCATAAATCTCCTGCTCTGATCCGTTTGATTTACTGCGTTTACCACCTGCATGTTCTGATTACAACCTGTACAAATATCCAGCTTGCTGTGTGTGCATGTGTGTGCCCAAGTGTGCTTCAAAGCCCTCTGAGGCTTAAACTGCAGGTGCACAGGTTAAGTGAAACCTACTTAAATTCTTATTCTGTTCAGGATGTAAGATTCACATGATTCAGACGGCCTTTGATGCCTTATCTACTTTTAATTTATTTCTTAAAGTATGAAGTAGACCCTAAAGTAAAGATTACATCTCTACGGAGAGCCCCTGTGAAAAAAAAGCATTTTCTCAAACACACTCTGGTGAATCTATCCCCATGATTGTTCCATGCATTTGGAACTTTCCAGCCGTTGACTGATTGGCTAACTTGGCTGCTGGTTAACAGTTAACCTCTCTTCACACTCAATTTCATGGTTTGTGCAACATTAACCAAAAAGAAGTGAGGAGAGGGTCAGAAATGTGTGATTGTTGAGTCGCCAGCGTGGCTGTGGCCACTACAGAAACATCACTGTCACATTGTGTTGAAGTGTCACTGAGAGACTGCAGCCACTGATTTATTGCTGAGCCACAAAAAAGGCTTTCTTTGTGTCCCGGGATAAAAGCCAGGAATGTTGGACGCTCCATTAATTAGGCAGTTTGTTGTGCTTTTGCATGGGTACACTGGTAATGATTAAACAACTATTCAAATACGCACACATGCACACACACACACACACACACACACACACACACACACACACACACACGCACACACACACACATAGACACACAAACACACACACACACACACACACACACACACACAAACACACACACACACACAAATAGATGTAAACATGCAGTATGATGTTATTTTGATTGTTGTCATATTATTTTAAAGAAACTACCCCATTAGAAGTAAATGTCCTGCATTCAAAATCCTACATAAGTACAGTAGAGTAGATAGATAATAATATTTTTAGCATTGTAAAAAGTACTATAAGGTCAGACCGGAGTAAAAGTAAAGATAGTTAGTTAAAATATTACTTCAGTTAAAGTGAAAGTTACTGACAACTGACTTGTGTAAAAACAACTGATATTAAAATGTACTTTTCTGGCTTAAAATGTGCTTCTTTGTCAAAAGTGCAAGTATAAGTAAATTATACGCACATTTACTGGCTGAATATAAGATCCCATATTCAGCTGTTGTCTGATCAATCAGAATCTGATTGTCGAAATTTCTAAATTTATTTTGAAATGCATTACGGGTCTGATGCAGCATGTCATCTCCAAAGTAACTAGTAACAAAAGTTATCAGAATAAATGTAGTAGATTAAAAAGTGCAATACTTAAAAATATAAAGTACAATATTTAAAAATACAATACGAAGAATAAAGAAGCAGAAAATGCAAATCAAGAAAAGTAGTACCTCAAATGTACTTCATTAAATCTATTTAGTTACACATCACTGAGATTTTTAGTGGATTACGTTCAATACTGTTGCATAAACTTGGGAACAGCAACAGCACAATGCTCTGTTACTCAATACTTTGAGTAGTATTTTACATCTGTAAAGTAAATGTAGTAGAACAAAAAGTAGAAAATGTCTCTCGAGTGGAGTTGAGGCATAAAGCAGCATGAAGAGGAATACTTGAGTACATTTTCTTAGTTACACTCATAACAAACAAACATTATGCCAAGTTTTCAAAAGGCAGACAAGTAATATACCGTAGAACTAAGAGCAGTTTATCTAAGTTACTTCATTTCTCTTTGAGTTTTCTTCCCTTGAGCCAATAATTCTAAAGAGAGAAGCTGCTGTTGAGCCAAAAAGCCAAAATAAAGTGACAACTTGATCTTTTTTTATGATCATGATAAAACAGTCGAGGAGAGTTGTATGGACCATTTTCAAACAGTAGAGGTCAGCAGAACCATGTGTCGTCAAGTGTGCGTACAGTACATGAATTCTGATGCCTCCTAACACACACACACACACACACACACACACACACACACACACACACACACACACACACACACACACACTTCCGTCAGTCCCATGGCTGTACGTTGACAGTGCTCTCCATCCTCACATTAGTGTTCTGTCTACACAGCAGTCTGATGATTAGCAGCAGCAGAAGTGCTGACCCACCTGCCTTCATCTGCCTTGTGCTGGACATTCAAGGCAGGATCGTGCTTTACGTTGGATGGTGCGCACATGCGTTAATGAAAAAGTACATACCTTGATCGACAAGGCAAATATCTTGTCAGAAATGTTCCCTAATATATATCACACTTGTGGATATCAGTGATGAAAGAGGTATTCAGAGCTCTTGCCTCAGTTAATGGTGTACAAAATACTCAAGTTTCAAGTAAATACCCTGTTTTATTACTAGAAAAATACATATATTTTATCATTGGATTAGGAAGTAGTAATGTGCAAGCATCACTCTTATTTCTGGTAAAGGTGCGGCTAAATTCAGCTACTTTTTACATTGCTGATAGCCCAGCAGTCAAATAGATGTGATGGAGTAAAAGCACATTCGATTTAAAATGTAGTGGAGCAGAAGTATAAAGTAGCATTAAATGGATAACACAACATGGAGTCCTCTCAGGCTTCATATCCTCCCCTCCCCGCAGAGTTTCTCGATGTCAGGCACTGATGCCTATCTTCTCCATCCGAGCATGTGTGGGACGGTTCTGAGCCTCAGGTTGGCCTGGATGGGCCACCAGTTTCAACTTGTGCGCCGCTCAGCCTGTTGCGTGTCTTGGAGTGAGAATTTCTAAACAAGGACCAGAGGCCTGAGTCTTAATAGTCCATAAGATTTCAAAGACGTGTTTGAAAGGAAATTCCAGTATTTTTACTGAGCCGTAGATTTACATGTTTTGGTGTGTAAATGATCCATGCTGACCAAAAGTTAGGAAGTTAGAATAAGTTCAATGGAGGAATACAAATTATTATTTGTGCCTGGTTTGAAGATATAATATGTAACTTTTTCACATTAAAAAGTCTTCAAACAACTAGAACTTTCATGCACCTGTTTGTTTGTCGTAGAGTACGACAAAGTTGGCAAACATGACTAACAACGTTTTTTCATCACCACTCTTGGTCGCGCCCAGTCAAACCGATCCGAGCCGATTTGGACCTGCTCCAGAGTAGGGCCAAGCTGGGCCCGCCCCTCCTCCACACGGGGGCCAACCTGTAAAAAACATCCATCCCCCTTTAATGACTGTGTGTTGCAAATCGATACTTAACTTGTGTCTGTGGAAGAAACCTGAGAGAAAGATGTTTTAAAGTCTGTGTGCTCAGCTCTTCTAACTGAATCTCTTAAGTTTCTCTTGTCCTGTTCTTTCAAACATCTGCTATGTGTTACTGCTGCTTAAACCCGACATGTCCTGTAATGCTGCTTCATAATAAACACTTTTAAATGGCTAAATAAAGTGGGGCTTTTGTTGTGAAAAAAATTATAGGAGTGTTTTTGTTAGCGATAATTTTTCAATAGCACAGCAGGGAGCAAACAACTGCGTAATTGGTTTTAAGGCGGTAGAGGTAGCAGGCAGACAAGTCGCGGTGGAAGTAAAAAAATCCCTGCTGCCCTGAGTCAAATCGAGTAGAGCCAGGAATGTTTATGCAGTGAGAAAACAGCATAAATGTATCAAAAAATTTATACATTACCTCGTCCGTGAATTTCAGTGCAGTCAGTTAGAATTTTATCTGCAATGGCCTTTTTTCAACTCCCATGATCCCACGCTACATCACAAATTCGTCAAACTACGTCTTTTGTTTTCATTGTTTTGATTGAGGGGCCCCTAGTGGCAGAAATCATATACTGTGCATTGAACCAAAAGTTCTTCATCAGCCTCTTTCCACCCATTGTTATCTCTCTGATAAGATCCAGTTTTGTTTGTGTCGTCGATCATTGTGTTTTCTGTTGATGGAAGGGTACTTTCACGGGCTACAATGCTACAGGCTACTTAAGGGTTACTTCTTCTCTTCCTTTACTTTAAACAGTCATTTCCCTTTATAAACCAGGAACTAATTCATAGATCAACTTTACCACCTGTGTGAGAGAACCCAACAGCCACGAAGCTTCTTCCTCTGCATTTTTACGATCATGCTGAAGAGATAACAGCAGGAACTCATACAGCTTCAGTCCTGCACCAGTCATACTGTTCTCATTTCTTCGCAGATATTATCATATTCTAAAATGTTATCCCAGGCCACTGTTTAAAAATAAACAAGCTCCCCATGAGAGAGAAACCTTCCTCCTTGCCTCCTCCTCCCTTTATTTTTCTCCTCTGTGTGTGTGCGTAGTAGAAATCCTTCCCTCCCTCCGCTGGCTGTAAACTTACTGACCCTCTTTGCTGCAGCAGGAGTGCTCATCTCTGCATTGACTCCTTCTGTGGAGAAAATCAATAAGCAAGGGTCAAAACAGCCACTGAAGGAAGGAGTATTGGTAACACTATAAAACCATCAGCAGCAGAGGATTTATTGAGGATACAACTGTGGTCTCAGCACGAAGGGACCTCACTTGTGTTTATGTTTATATGAACTACATTTTCTCTACACGACTGCTTCAAATATTTTATTACGGCTCAAGAAAGACGACACACACTCTCTCTCACAGATGCTTGACACACACACAAAACCTCTGATAGGCCTAATGTGAAGACATCAGCCTTTCCCCTTTCCACACATGCCTCTCACCTCTCAGCACTCTCAGCCCTCATCACGAATGTGCCGCCGCGGAGTATCTTTGGCTCTGTGCCTGTTGGTGTCCATGCCACGCTCGAGCTCCTTATCAGGTGTCAGATGTGGGTTTGGTGTCAGTGAAGTCCTGTCCATTTCCTCCCACACCCTGCCGTTTCACTTTATCATAATGCCAAATAACAAAAGAAAAGTGTGGTGCTCGTCACTCCTGCGCAAATGTACATTATAGTTAACTAAGTCCATAATTTTCTTTGAATTTTGCTGAATTTATTAGTAGAATTCTCTTTTATTGAACCCTCCAAAAAAAAAACACTCTCAAAACAGCCAAGGGTCGCCCCATAAAAAGGACATTGAGTTGTTATCTGCGCCCACCATGTCAATGGAAACTCAGGTGAGGTTTCGTAGTCCTCAAAACATTTCCGGAGCTTCAAAGCAAAACAACATTTCAGCATTCTCCTGAACAACTGAAGTAGCTGGAGATTTGTTTTAAACGTAAAACACAACTGAAATAAAATAAAATAAAACAAAATCAATATAACGGCCCTGGCAAAATTCAAGTTTCCAGAAGTCTTGAGATTCAAAATTGATTTGAAAGGACAAAATCTTGACTGTAGCTAAAAAGTTAAAAGTGTTAGTGGGTGGACAAGCTCAACAGTGCGTTAGCAGTGTAAATATTTTATTTTATTTTTTTAAAAGTATTTTTTTGGCCTTCCATGGCTTTATTTGATAGGACAGCTTGAGCGATGACAGGAAATAAATATTATATTATAATAATCCATAATATGGATGACCCGAATTCTTCAAACCTTCAGCCAATGCCATAGTAATCAACATCCAAACCTGTACTTGGACTCTTCGAGGGGGTTGTTTGTTTTTCTTTTTTAAGAAAAATAAGACAAAAGAAGGAGATGTTGCCTCTGCTGCATTATAAGGTAAAGGAGGCAGCAGGCACCTGGTGAAGGGCCCGATATGAGCGTTTCTGTGGAGTTTTATAAGTCTCAAAACTCACACACAAAATCCTATCCTTCTGAGGCGTGGTCAGCGATTGCTTGTTTTATGAGTCAGTGTATCCACACACAATACAGATGCTATCATTGATGAATATTTCTGCTGTCAGACAAGTGAATGAGTAAACCATGAAACAGTGATTTGACAAAGGGTCATGAACTTGAACTGCCGATCAAGACTAATTGCACAGTCACAGCTTATTCATAGAGACTCTGGAGCAGTTATATTACAGCAGGAACATAAAAGTCACCCACAGCATCCGTATCATGAGCCAAATTTGAATCTCGAAATTGAAATTTGAATCATCAAGCTTAAAGAAATGGAGCGATTCTCCGAGCTTTCGATGAGAATGTCCCATCCTGAACTGTCTGCAGATCTTGGAAAGTCCCGTAGTAGCACAACCGTGGGAATAGGGGACATGAAAGCTTGCGTCTCAACACCAGGATAAGTGAATGAACTGTTCAGATGCAACGTTGTCTCCTCGACATTACTGGTGATTAGCCGCTGATAAGTGGGCAGGAAAGGCAGCAGACGGTGTGCAAATGTCACCAGAGGGCTTACATACAACTCAGTGGTCTCAACAGAGCTGACGCAGTCACACGCCAACACCAGTAGATCACGGGGGTGGAGGAAATGCAGGTTATTAGAGGTTTGTTTGATACGGGCAGTGGTTCCGTAAGAAGGTTTAATGGAACAAATCCTCTTAACTAGAGAAACTAGGCGATAAATGTTGGCAATGCAAGTTTATGAAAAGCAGATATGGTGACAATGCGATGCTATTGATCTGGTTAGGTTTAGCCACAAAAAACAGCTGGTTAGGGTTTAAAAAATATCCCATCCTGTCTCAAAACACAGGTTTTGGTCACCTAAAAGCACAAATAGAGATGTCGTAGTTTCCCATCAACAACATTTGTTTTTTTGTTCCCATAAACATGGATGCAAATCGTCCCAAGGTTGTCCTGAAGCTACATAAAGAAAACTTGGGGTATAAAAATATAAGACACATAAAATCAGAGGCAGGACTGTGCAGCGAACATAAACAGCAGGAGCTGACTGACTTTAAACAGATTACACTGTTTAAATTGATTACTACAACTAGCTAAAGGCCAGATAACGCTGCAGAATAACCAGAAGACTATCTCTGATATGACTGATGCGGTTCAAACATATCAAACTTATCTAAAACATCGATGGGGTTTGTGGACGGACCAAGAAGTTGTCTAAATGTCAGTGTCAATCAGCTCAGCTTAAAATGTCCTCTACATGGAACAATCATCTGACAGACAAAACACAGTTACTGGGGACAGATGTTGAGATAAAGTATAACATGTAGACGTTATCAGGCTAAAATCCACAGAAGGAAAGACGAGATGGGATGAGATGGGGCCTGTGGAAGGCAACAGAGCCCATATAGCCTCAAGTCTGAACCCCAACTGTACAGAAGCATTTTTTGTTAAGACTCCATTTGATGTGAACCATTAAATCACTTCCCCCCAGGGTTTTTCAACCAAGTGTAATTTGTCTTATGGTAGCTGGATGACGCGGTTAGCTGCCACATTTTTCCATAAATTTTAAGCTGTTGATAATTCGAATGGGTATTTTTGACAGTTTTACTTATATTGTGCCAGCTCCCAACAGAAGTTATCTCATGACATGAGTCATGACAGACCTTTTCATTAGGAGCTGATGAATCCAAATTGTAGGATTTACAACTTGGGAAAAGGCTTAAAATAAGCAGTGGAGGAAGTCCTTATAATTCTTTGGTTAAATAAAAGAAATAAGACTACAATTCAAAAATACTCTGCAAGTAAAAGCTCCACATTTAAAATCATATCATGTATTAGCAAGATAATGTACGTAAGGTACTCATTATGCAGAACGGCCCATTTCAGATGTTTATCATATAAAATTGTACTATCATTTGAATGTCCAGTGTGCAGGATTTAGTGGCCTCTAGTGGTGTGGTTGCACATTGCAACCAACTGACCACCCTTCGTCTTCGGAAAAAGCTCATAGGTGATTAATTAACCAATGTGGAGCACAGCGCCTCATCGGCCAATATCAGAGCTGATTTCTGCATAACACAATTTTTTCATCGATAATAATGTTTTATATAAAATGATAAAATAATTATGATATCTACATATCAGCTCATATACACATTTATTATCATCATTATTTATTATTATTTTTGCAATAATCCCTCAAATGTGCAAATCAAGTACTTGTTGAAGATATTTAAATGAGGAAGGATATTTTAAAGCTTTCAACTCTACAGCCAACCAATATATTGGTTGAGCTCTAGAAACTATTGAGTAAAACGTACAACATTTCAGTACAAAGAAGAATTTAAAAAAGTTCCTTAAAGTATCTCAGTTGTACTTACAGTAAATAAAGTTCTACAGTTCTTCCACCACTGAAAATAAGGGTGTACGTAAATAAAGAGTAAATGCAAATGTGAGTAACCCTAAAAGACTTAAAACTTGCCTTAAGAACCATCTGAGTAACATCTGGTCAGTCACATTGATATTGCATTGACAATTTTGAGCTGGTGGCTTCAAATGGTTTGAAAATGGGATTTAAGTTCAGATTTGGGTCAAAACATGCCTCAGTCCAAACCCTGAACCCCAGTAAACACACACACTTCATTCAGGCTGAGAATCTCGATCATCGGGAGGAATTTTCTCCCTCCCTTTGATGTGACTATTTATACAGCCACCACTTGTTGTCTGGAAAGTGCAGGCCTCTGCTGCTCCGTAGATACAAGCATATAAACACGGCCCGGGCTCACGGCGCTGCCCTCCTTATCGACAGGAACCCAAAGTTCCTCCAGTGGAAATGTCTTTGTTCCCCCTCGGCTGCCACACAATGAGCGCGACTCTCTGGAGTCGGCTGAAGGCACTGCAAGCGAAGGCCTTCGCTCATTCCACACATAGCACAGCGAAGGCTTTGACCTTGGCAAGAAGCTATTAAAATGTTCTCCGTGGAGCATGTACAGTCACCTTGGTACACAAAAACACACTCCTGTACGCAGCAAAACATGTTTCAGTAAGAGCTCCGAGCTTAAAAACAAAAGGTAGATCAGTAGAAAGACCGCAATGTGAAGACTGGAGGAAGATTTTTCTATGTGTCCTTCTGTCGTTCAAATCAGTCTAAGGCCTACACCACCACATCATACTGTACAACTGTATAACTAAACATTATGTTTCTCATTGAATGATCTGCAGAGTATTTTCGCAAATATACAGCAATTTGATTTGCACATTCAGTTTCTTTTATTCATGAAACAAGGAGCATGAAAATGCTCATCAGACTGTATTTAACTACAGTATTAATCTGCTTGTCAATTTGCTGCATTCATCCATTTATTGCAATGGAAATATCAATCATTTACATTTAGGGCATTTAGCAGACACTTTTGTCCAAAGCAACTAACAGTAATTCATATATACTTTCATACACTGATGGCGGTGGCTGCCATGCAAGGTGCCGACCAGCACTTCAGGAGCAGTTTGGGGTTCAGTATCTTGCCCAAAGTCACTTTGACATGAAGATCAGGGGAATCGAACCAGGGACCTTCTGGTAACAAGATGCTGGCTCTACCCTGAGCCACAGGCATCAATCAAGTAAGTGTATCATAGCTATATTGCAGGTGAAATACTTAATACTTAATACTTACTCAAATACTGGATTTTTGAGGCTGATACTGATATGGATACACATAACGCTAGGACAGGGCAGTATATCGATATAATATCGTTATTGTGATATGAGACTGATGATTATTGATCAAAATTCTCATTGTGTCAACAGTCACTCCATTAAAGAGAAAATGTCTAAAATGAAGCTTTTTGGTTAAAAATAATATGATATTTGATCTCGTAGCTCAGTCCTGAGATACAGTGTTTATTGTGTATATCTCGATGTATACCTGAAAAATAAAGGCCACATTGCCCAGGCCTACATTACAGGTTACATATAAAACAAAGTTGTTATAGATTTCATCCATTTTTCTATTTTGAGCAAGATACAAACTGAAGTGGAACATTTTACGATCGGAAAATGAACTTGTCAGTGCTCACTGACCACATAATGCAGACCTTGTTTCTAAGTTACCTTAAGCGCAGTTTGGCATTTTGATGCTGTGATTTTTGATACAAATATGTATACAGTAAGCTATCTGCCGATGTATACGCTGCCTCTAAAAAAGACATTGTACTGTATCTACCATATTACATCTCCTTTATGGATAAGCATCTTCTTTATCTAGCTTATCCATCCATAAATCATTTTAATCTTATATGTCGATTCATGGGTCTATTTCATCGCACCCACTTTAAGATCCCTCATCCACCATCCTACCCATCAACCCATTTATCTACCTATCTATCAGTGAAGCACTGTTCCCTCTGCAGGATGGCATGACTAAACATTTGTTCCGACATGTTTGAGCCTCTGCCAGGTACAAGATGGCTGCACGACAGGTCGACCAGCTCAGACTCTAAAGAATGTACAACCTCCTACATACAGCATCAGTACAGAGGCGGACAACACACGCACAAGCACACACACACACACACACACACACACACACACACACACACACACACACAGGTTTTCCCTAATGACTTGCCTCACGGCGGCAGTCAGTTGAAGCTCCGCAGAGGATGAAATCCTGTTACAGCTGGCTTTTCATGATGCCTTTAACCGCATTACACTCTCCTCTCAAGTCTAGATCCAATTTCCCTATCAAAAAGGTAGACACACGCGGCCACACTGGGACGAGCCTGTCTACCTTTAACGTCTTCAAAAACAAAGTATGTTTTCCTTCTCTCGGTATCTCCAGTGACCGAGCCTCTCTGGCTAGATGGGAACAGGAACTTAGTCAGACGGACTAGGGGGGTGGTTGAGTGGATAACTCACTTGACATCTCATCCTCCACACTGGAGGATGTTTGTATGTGTGTGTACAAGTCTTCGCAATGATAAAAAGATGTCGAAAATCCTCTGAGTAAGAACATTTTATCCTCACCTGTTCACTTAGCTTGTTTCGAGGAAGGACTGGGAGTCGTGTAAGGACGTGAATTAGGTTAAGTACAGAGTTAGGCCTGTAGTGAAGTGGTCAGAGAAGGGAAAAAACACTTTAAAAGCATTTCAGTCTTGCTCAACTTGCTTGTAGCTGCTTCATGCTTCGGAAATTTTATTGACTGTTTATAAAACAAGCGCAAACCCGCGATAGCTGCAGACGACTTCACAAACACTCGACCGCTGTGGCCAATTTCAGCCTCGTGGATGTGAAAGTTTAATGCAGCTCTGTGGACCAACAAACTGACGGACAAGAGCAATGAAAAAACAAATTCTGTTCAATGAGACTCCGACATAAGTGTTCAACAAACCTAAATGAGCAATGAAAGGTAGCACGGCTAAAATGTAGAGGCAGGGCCAACTATATTGAAAAAGGAATTTTTGCCAAGGATGCTCGCATAAGAGTCTAACAGCTGGTATATCAGAGCTTCGGAACTAGCTCAAAAAATGGAATGAAGCCATCATTTATGTTATAAATTCCACCTGTGCTTTTCATGCTTTGATAAGTCAAAATGTCGGCTGGGAAAATGATCAACTAGCATGAACAGCTAATCGGCCCGTCAGCTCGTATGTACACCCTTTGGACGTTTTTGCGATAAGCCCCTCCCATTGCCACAGCAACTTGACTTCCGCGCCGAATTTCAGCTTTTAAAGGACTAAAACTGTGGCCGCCAAAGGGACAGGAAATGTTTGAGACAGACTGATCAACTGACCGACAGACAAAGCAACCTACAGAGCACCGGACATGGCATACTGTGCCTTTAACCATACTAAGTGTACGAAAGAACTCTTGAATCAGCCGACAGGAGGAAGAATTCTGAAAAGAAAAAGGTCATTCAGTCACATTTAACGTCCACAATCTCCTTAAGAACAACCCTAATCAAGTCTGACATAACGAGCTATAGAAAGGCACAATCAGCATTAATGATCTTTAAGGGTAGGTGGGTCCGCAGCGGGTCACGAGAAACCGTCTGCTGCTGCAGCATCGGCCACATGTTCGTCTGCAGGATAAAAGGTCTTCCTTATTAAGTCAGCTGTCACATCGGGCACTTTGCCAAGTGACACATCCATCCGCTCGCTATTTCCAGCTGTGCCGTTATCGCTCAATGCCAACGCCGAGCGTGACCTCGCACAACCTCACACAACCTCACACAACCTCGATTCAGAGATTTACACTGCAGTCTGATTCTTACCAGTGCTTGAAGTGGGCTGGAACTACCAGTACCGGCGCTTGCACATTTTACTCTTTGGTCTACCTTGACTTTCCGTGGCATTCAATCCCGAGATCACAAATACTGCAAATCTAGACCAATCAAAATATAAAAAAGACTTATCTGGTTGGTCTTTTAAGTCCATGAGCGACCATAGTCGCCATCAAATGTAAAGTTTTCCTGAATGAAAGGGATCATCAGCCTTAGAGAACACATTCTATTATCTTTAAGTGTAACTTTCAATTACCCTTTCATTCAGCCATTGTAAATGAATTGATAGAGAACAGATGGAGTCGACCTCCGATCAGCTTTCTAAGGTCACGTCTGTCAAGTGTCAAGCTGAGAGAATTGATTAACGTATTGAATGGGGTGTCTGATGAATTGATTTTTTCTTCTTCTTGAGGGTGTCACTTTCACCCATTAACATCAACACCGAGAGGAGAAACATTTAAACGTTAATCAGTCTCCCACAGCGGATAACCGCATTTCTCTTTGAGATCTGGACCCAAAAATGTTTTCCTCTTTTTATTCATCCAATGTATACTAAATACTAACTCTAGGGGAGGGAAATAAAGTGTCTCTTCTACCCTAAGCAAAAAATATCAAATATTCCCTAGTTTGAGGTTTTCCACTGTGATGAGTTTGGGCTTTTTACCTCCACCAGAGAGGTGATGTCTTCGCCCGTGTCATAGTTGGTTTATCATTCAGAATAAACAAAAACTGTTCAACAGATTTCCATGAAACTTGGATAGAGAATTGGTCTCAGCCCAGAATAGACACCATTAACTTTCAGTGCAATCCTGATTAAGGGACGGACCTTTTTCTCACTTTCTGTAGCATTTTTAGACATTCTCATACATCATTTCTCTGGGAATAACGCATTGATCTTGATAAAAAAAAAAATCAGGCATATTCAGGGGTTAGTATCTGTGAGTGAGTACAAAAGGAGACTGTTGGTCTGAGGTATATGCTCTACTGAAAACCTTTCTAGTTTCCATTATAGACTGTTGATTATTTTCTTGATTAATCAATGTTTTGTCTAATAAATGTCAGAAAAAACTGCCACTTTTTCCCAACAGGCCATGTTAAACTGTCTCATTTTGTCCAACGTACAGTCCAAAACCTAAAGATATTCAGTTTAGTATCATGTTTTTGTATTTTGGAAACTGCAACTAATGTTCTATAGTTACATATTAATTCCCTGTCTAATCAATCAATCAACTAGTCGTTGCAGCTGTAGATTATTTATATCTATATTTACGCTGCAAAACGCTTTTGCTGTGAAGCTCCAGAAACATTTTGTGGGAACTTTACACAACTTGACAACAGCATGAGTTTAAGGAGATTCAGTGAATGTATGCTTTGGGGGTGAACTGTTCCTTTAACAAGCATTCTACACTATCATCTGACATTTTATGCAACAAACACTCAGTTAATGAAGGAAATTGATAACAATGAAAATAAATTGTTAGCGGAAGCTGTACTTTCACTCATAAACCTGTTCTGGTTAAGTGACCATTAAAGGAGTGAGGCTGTGTAAAGGGAATGCAGAAAGAAGAATCGTCTCTCCTAAGAAAAATGCCCTTGAGCAAGGCACCAAGCCTCTACATGCTGCAGTTGGGTTGCTCACTCACTGATAAAATACAAGGGCAACTAACTGACTGCAATAAATAAACTGTCTTAATGTGAAAAAAAGTATTTCTTAAATAAAGGTGTTTTGTGGTAAAAGCTCAGTTACTATCACTGTTTAAGACGCGGATCAGAGCTGCTGTCGAGACTTTCAGTACGTTTTTTAATGTGCCAAATCACTTTCTCTTCAGTATTGGCTCAACTGTACGTGACATGGCTCAAGGCAACACATTTCTTCGACATGCCCAAACCAAACGAGGAATGTTTGAAATTACAAAATCCCTGATGCATTATTTCCTAAGTCATTATGGGCCAGGTGAGTCAAGGCTGAGTCACACTGTAGGCGTGCAGGTATGAAAATATTCACTAAATGGCTTAAATGCACGATAGACGGTTCTCCCCTTTTCTCTGCAGAACGCTTGTGCTTTTCCATTACCAAAACCTGATCCGTGTTAACAATCACACTACGGACGTTCCGCTCAAGGACCGCTTACTCGCTAATTTTCGTGATGTAAATAGAGATGTTCAAAATTCTTACTTCTCTTCCATGTTAGTTTAAAGTAGTTTAAGCTAAGACTTCTCTCTACTCTTGACCTTTGAAACAGCAGTTCAGAAAACAGCGTTACCAAAAGTTTTTAACAGATTAAATTGGAATTCATGCAAAATGTGCAAACTCTGTCCGCTGATGAAGATCATGCAATGTGATTGAAAGCTCTAAAACATCTTCCAAACATTGTAGACTTATGGGCACATTACAGTGAATCCCTAACATACAGGCTCTTTAATTAATAGATTTTTGAGGTATCTTGTACCTGTGAGACAGCTGACACCAGGGATGCTACAATGGGACCTCATGGTTGTATTATATGTGATCTATTGTAAATTGGCCTACTAGGTCATTGCCTCTTTGAATCAAGCGTGAATTAGAGGTTAGATCGGGCCCAAAATATCAAGCCCGACCCGACACGAGCCCGTGCACGTTGTGTCCGAGCCCGGCCCGGCCCGGCACATCAACTGTAATTATGAGCCCGAACCCGATTTAAACCCGACATTTTTTTAATACGTGGGTTGTTATAACTGACGTTCTCAAACTCCATGTTGCACTAAAACTACACAATCAGTGACGCCGGTAACGCATTCCTCTAATCTGACCACTCTTTTCAGTAATGAGTAATTTAACGCGGTAATATTTCCAAACCAGAAATCAGATTAAAGTATTCAAGTCACTGTGCGTTACTATTATTTTCGTCATTTTCCTTGTAAAAATATATATTTTGCTTTCTTCTTGCGTCTCGAGGAGTGACGTGACGTGCGGGAGAAGTCACATTTTCAGCACGAGGACAACTCACATGTAACACCACGCAGCGACACGAGCAACATGGAGGGAGGAGAGAGATGCGCGTTTTCTAGCTGGAAACACAGTCATTATTTAGAGTTATTAAAACATACACACACACACACACACACACACACACACACACACACACACACACACACACACACACACACACACACACACAAATGCTTGATCAAGGGCCCGGCCCGGCCCGGCCCGAGGAAAGTGACGGGAAATATCGGCCCGACCCGGCCGCTCGGGCTCGGGCAGAGAATCTAAACTCTAGCGTGAATACAATGTAGGCCTACACTTGAATATTATTTCCAGCAAAGATTTTTGAGTGATGTGCAAAATGTAGACAAAATGTGCACATTAAAGGTGCACTGCGTAGAGACATTTAAAACAGAAGCAAAAGATCTTCATTGGCTGACTATTCTATGCCTAAAAAAACAAATAAATAAACTCTGCCTTTTCTTGACTGAATCAACAAACAGACCTGAAAGGACAACACACATACGGTTTTACTTTGTTTGTATTTGGCGGACCCTGCCACCTTCCTATAGATGTATATATTATTTTCCCCTGAGAACAGCATGTTTATTCAGTTATGGAGAAAAAAATGTCTGGGTCCATATTCATATCTCATAAATATTTAAATCCTGTGTTTGAATTTAGTCTCCAAAACAACATAGTGCCCCTTTAAACATCTACCCTCCATGTCAGTCTGTCTAAATCTTATTGCCACCAGTTATGCTCTAGCAGCCTATCTAACAGTATTGAGACCAGCTGTGCATCATAATGCACCTGCCAAACTGCAACCACAAGAAAAATAAACTCAGGCGGATAAAGACATTTTTTTTAAAAGTAAAACAATTACATGACAAATACTTTCCATGCGCAACAAAACTGATTAAATGTGCAGCCTGGAGCTGAGAACAAGTATAAGTCAACAGCATTGTTAGCTTACATAGCAAAGTTAATTTTTACCAAGCCCTTAAACACGACTGAACAGAGCCGAGGCATTGACTTACATCATGCATGTTAGCACAGGCAGCAGGTACGTACACCTGGTGGAGTGAAGTTGTGAGCCTCCGACAGTGAATCCTTTGGGAAGGCTCGACAGCAGGAGCAGGCCTGGAAGTGAGTGTGGCAAAAACACTTTTGTAATCCGCAAAGTCATCCTGAATAAGGCTGGCTTGACTTTAAGATGCTAACATTAAACATTATCAGCACATGTTCCAAGCAAGATCAAGCAACAAGTTTGAGGAGTTCTGCAGCGGAGCGAGCCTAAAGAATGTCATCTTTTAAATAGACAGCCATGTTTTAAAGGGGGCCCTGGGTATGTTACAGCCACAGGGGTGGCATGTAGTGAGGGACTATAACCAAGTACATTTACTTAACTGTATAAAAGAGTAGTTCCATTTTCTGCAACTCTGTACTTCAACATCTTGGAAGCAAATACTGTAGTTTTTACTCCACAACATTTATTTGGTAACTTTAGTTAGCAGTTACTTTTCTTAAATTAATTTATT